>JBBPBX010034429.1:0-32641 GCA_038048925.1 Garcialebias charrua
AAGGTTAGGAACAGAATGATAAAACTTGATGACTGTCATGTTCAGTGCCCTGAGACAACTTTGCTGTGATTTGGCGCTATATAAATAAACTGAATTTAATTGAATTAAAAATTTACCTCTTGCTTTCTCCTCTGATGTGGAATTGTTGAATCAAAAATGTATTACTAAACAATTGAAAGCTGGACTATAATATGTTTAAAATATAAAGTATCCTGTTCTTTCAACAGCTTCAGCTCCCATGTTTTTGGAGGTCTCAGAGTGGTTTTATCCTGTGTGTGCATCTTACCGTGCCTCTTCCAGCGGTGACCCCGTATAGAGAGAGAAGTGACAGCGTTGCGGGAGATTCTGGAGGCGGTGGGAGTGATCTCCACTTGGATGCTCCGTCCTCCCTCCTTGTTGCTCTTAAGTGCTGCACCGTGTAGTGACGACTTGATGGCATTACCCGCCTGAAGGTTAGAAGACAAACATCCACATGTTGATTTTAAATAATGCCAGAGTTTGATGGAAGGACTCACACAAATGGGACAGAAAGAGATGAGCACCACATCAAGATCCCACCAAACTGACTACATTGCAACTTTTTCTCACAAAACTGTTCTTTGAAAAATAAAAAAGATCATATGACAGGAATTACACATGCATCACAAAGAAAAACCTTGCTGAGCTTTTGTTTTTACTGAAAATGGTCTCGTTTCCTCCCACAGACCAAAAACTTGCACGTTACGTTTAACTCCCTATGAGTGCGCATGTGATTGGTTAGTTGTCTTATGTGTCGGTTTGAAACCCTGTGATGGACTTATGTTCTGTCCAGGGTGTACAGGTCGACTCTTTCAAAACCACTGCTGGAAATAGGCGGCAGCTCCTGACTTGAACAAAAAAAGAAGAGGGTAAAGAAAATGGACGGAGGGATAAACACAATGTTTCTTACTCATTAATCCAACTACAGGTAGTCCTCGACTTACGAAGTTTCGGACTTACGAATGTGCATCTCATTAAAAAATATATATAAATATTTTTTAATAATAAATAAATAAATGTACAGTACTGTACAGTTACCAAGCACTTAGCCCATCCTAACATCGTTAAGGGGTCCCATCCTAACATCGTTAAGGGGTGAGTTGAATGGTCTCCCTCATCCCTAGCAGGCTCCATTCACATAAAGGGAGCTAGCTCCCTTTATGTGAAAGGGAGACAATTCAACTCACTCCATCTTTAAAAACTGTGTTAGGATAGGCTAAGTGCTTGGTAACTGTGCAGTACTGTACAGGGCGGCCGTGGCGTAGTGGTAATGGCAGTCGTCCCCCGATCGGAAGGTTGGCGGTTCGAATCCCGGTTCCCCACACCATGTGTCGTTGTGTCCTTGGGCAAGACACTTAACCCCGAGTTGCTCCCGGTAGGACTGGAAAGCACCTTGCATGGTAGTCTGCCGCTACCGGTGTATGAATGTGTGTAGCATTCAATGTGTGTAGCGCTTTGAGATTTTCACTAATGAAAAGCGCGTTATAAATTGAATTCATTATTATTATTATTAGTAGTAGTACTGTACATCTATTTATTTATAATTTAAAAAAATATATATATATATATTTTTTTTTAAATTTAATTAAATTTAATTAATTTTTATAATAAATAAATAAATGTACAGTACTGTACAGTCACCAAGCACTTAGCCTATCCTAACATAGTTAAGGAGTGAGTTGAATTGTCTCCCTCCTCCCTAGCAGGCTCCATTCACATAAAGGGAGCTAGCTCCCTTTATGTGAAAGGGAGACAATTCAACTCACTCCATCTTTAAAAACTGTGTTAGGATAGGCTAAGTGCTTGGTGACTGTACAGTACTGTACATTTATTTATTTATTTTTGTATGTGATCCTACTTACGAATTTTCGACTTGCGAAAGGTACGGAACTTGCTCTTAAGTCGGGGACTACCTGTACTTTAACATCTTTCCGTGCAGACAGACAAGCAGATGCTTCACTGATAAATCTGAGTGTTGGTAAATGGACTGCACTTAAATAAAGCCTTTCTGGATAATAAAGGCACTCAAAGTGCTTTACAACACAATCTGTGCCCTCATTTACCTCCACACACACATTCATACAGCACTCTACTACATCTCTACAAACATAATCTGAACAAATCGTTCCATAGAGAATAATCAGCGCTTTACATCCCATTCATTCATCAATGGGACACCAGAGGCAATGAAAGATTTAGTGTCTTGCCCAGGGACAGTTCAACGTGTGACTGCTGGTGGAATTGTGTGGCCCTCCCACTGGAGGACGACTGCTCTAACCACTCAGCCCCAGCTGATGAAAATGGTGTCAAACTCGGCTCTCTACTTTTAACAGCCACAGGTCAGTTCAGCTGTCACAGGCTGGTGTAAGACATCAGTGTGAGGACCTGCATGGATCTGCTCAGAACAAAGCAAGTCACTCTGCTACCTGCACCTCAGTGGTACAAGAACTGATCCCCTCTCGTGCCGTTTCGTCTCCTGACATCTAAAAGAAGATGTATGGCTTCATCTACTCAACAACAAGAAGAACAAACAGCTTTTTCCTCTGGCAGTATTCCTTTAGATAAGACAGTTTCATTAAAACTTTAATATACAGTATTTAAAAGTACAGAATCTATTTCTCTGACCAACCACCATACATTTTACATTTATTTTCTGTCAGTTCAAATTTGTAAAAAAACAATATTTATTATATATATTTACTGGTATTTATTTTTGACAGCGTGCACATGAGAAAAGTATGGTGTTGTCTCTTAAAGTTTTCTGATTCTGAATATGTGGTACTGGCACTTGCTGCATGAACAAACAACACGTGCTTACCGGTATATGATATACACACACCCTCCGATTATTAGTGCCGAGTCTGAAGGCCAGACTGTACCTAAATTTAATAATGCCAAAACTAAGTTACTCCTGATATTATGACAGAGTTTCATCAAGTGACAAAGTGTAACACATTTGCACACATCAATTTATGCTTTACAAATTATATTTACAATTTACATCAGATTCATGTAGAGTCTTACTGATATGACTGAATTAATATCTGAGCAATGAATCCACTAAATTTTCTGCATGAGCATCACAGTGTCACATATAAAATGTATAAAAATGGCTTTGTGTGGCACAACTCTTTACATGACAAACTGTTCTTGCTGTAACTTCAGATGTGTTATTTGCACAGATCATTATGTAACAGTTTGGTAAATATAATATAAAGGGCATCAAGATCAGACCACATGTCTTGTCTGTCACCTTGCAGTACATATTTGATTCTATTGTACAGCACTTTGGTTGGCCTCGTTGCTGTTTTAAGTGCTCTATAAATAAATTGGTATGGTCTGGTATGGTATGTCTCATGAATGGCACATGGTTTGCTAAGCTAAAAGCTACCAGGTGCTGTCTACTTGCAACCGTCTATACTTGCAACCAAAAGACACAAGACTTAAATGGTGTGTGCATTTGGGGCATGAACCCACAAAGCTGATCCTTTAACCAAAACATTAACCTAAATCTAAACCACCCTTCCCACTAAACATGTATTCAAATGCTGTGCGTTTTGATTGTTGCACAAGAACACACCTTTACTTGTGTAGTAATATACTGAGCTTACTAGATCCAATCCTCTACTCCCAAAGCCTCAAGGATTACAGCTTAACTGAGCGGAGGGAAAAGCATGTAAATAAGCTACAGGGATTACACTTTGTCCACAGTCTCTCACACAGAGACCAACACAATGCAGCACACTGTGGCGAGCATACATTAAAACCAAAGGCCAACATGTGCATCGTTATCACATGCTCTTTCGTCACACACACACGCGTACAGGTAGTCCCCGACTTACGAGCACATCGACTTACGGGGTTCTGACTTTACGAGGTTATCATATTTAAAGGTTCAGTATGCAGTTTCTGTAGAACTGCAGCACTTAGAAATATTTTCAACAGGCAAAGCATTCTGATCCCTCCCCCTCAGAGCCATATGTGGCTCTGCCCCCTTGTGGTCTGTTGAATTTCAAATTCAAGCTCTGTTTTTATTGGCTGATTCAAATTCAAGCTCTGTTTTTATTGGCTGGAAAATGGCGGGTCACCTTTTCTTTTTAGAAATGCTTATTTACCACCTGGAGAAGCAAGGGGACAATTTTTTTTAATTTTCAGAGATTACCTGGCTAACATCAGTCTGTCAGGAGGTAGTGACAGAGTGAAGAAATATGTTCATAAAAAAAGCTACATACTGAAGCTTTAATAAAAATATGAAATTAATTTTTTTGTGTGTTTAAATGTTCTTAAATTCATGTGTAAAGCACTCTGTTGCAGCTGTGGTTGTTTTAAAGGCTTTATAAATAATAAGTATAATAAAAATTATAAATTTTAATCATAATTGCGCAGATTCCGGCCGTTTCCAGAAATGCAGCCAGTGTCCTCCATTTTACGTTTAGTTACAGTCTCAGCTCCTGCCAGCTGGCTGTGGAGGACCGTGTGTCCTATCAGGGTTGCCTCAAATGGATAAATTAGCTGGAAACGCTCTGTGAACTCTGTGGAGGTCTCAGGCCCGGAGCAGCAGCCGCGGATCGCTCCGCCACCATGCCGCTTTGCAGCCTAAGATGTCGGGGACACCGAGCTAACAGATAAGCTAACATGCTAAAACGCGGAGAAACTGCACCGACAGCCTTTTTTGGATGGGCTAATGCTAACAGGTGCAGCTAATGGCGGCTAACACGCACAGATGGTTTTGGATGGACGGACACCGCGGAGAAACGACTTTCAGTAAGTTATTAATTTTTTAATCTTTTTCTGGCTCCAAATGTATGGTGTTAACAAGCTAACAGTCCTTCCTGTAAACAGCTTGGACTGCGTGGAGCTGCACGAAGCTGCGGAGCTCGGACGTGCAAGAGCTAACATGCAAACAGACGGACAAGCTGCAGCTCAAAGTAAGAAATTTATTTTTTATTTTTTATGTATGTGTTTTTTTTTATAATTAGGGATAATTAGGATAGGCGAAGTGCTTGTTAACTTGGTAACTGTTCATTACCGTACATGTACATGTATCAGTGGCAACTCGTGCGGTAAATAAAGGTAGTCCCCGACATACGAGATTTTCGTCTTACGAGATAGTCGTAGTAACGGAACTCGCTCGTAAGTCGGGGACTACCTGTATAGGTCTAAAAGCAGTAGAAAAAAAAACAAGACTGTAGCAGAGAAATGTACTCACCAATAAAGCTTCAGGGAACAATTCAAGCTGAGCTCGATACAAAACGTCTTCCAATGCTTTGGAGCCCAGTTCAACTTCACCATTACACCTATAAAAAAGCAGAAACACGAATGCAAACATAAAAAACTGCAGTGAACAAAACAATTTATGCCAAATTTCCAACCGGCACTTTTAGGCATTCACACCAAAGAGACTATAACCATAAAATACATTTCTTTACCGATGGAAAGAATAATTTCACGAGTTTTTCTTTGTACGGTTTTATTAAAAATTTTAAAACTCCAATATTACATGGTTAAGAAATACGGTAGGTGAGGATGTTTGTAAATATGCTCAGTTTTATGCACGTTACTTAGCTCACAATTTATCATTTAAACAAACACTAAATATATGTACAGAGTTCTGACTTATTTCTTTACTTCTCCAAGAAGCCACACTTTTCTTTTATTGCCAACAGCTCTTTTGAAACCCCCTTGCAAGAATATTATTTTATGCCTGTCAGACTTTGTCTTCATTTCTTCCTACAAAGATGAGGACAAATTATGTGTCTTTTCAACAAGCTGCAGCTGAGGCTAAAATGGGTTCTTTGTTGTCTGTTGTTCGCACACAGCAATTGTTCATCTTAAAATTCAGGAGCCTTTCAATACTTGAATTTTCAAATGATTGGTTAAGTGGCTCCACATTTATATAAAAATAATAAAAAAACATACTTTTTAAAGTGGTAGAGTACCAGAACTGACATGAAAATGAGTGAAAACAGCCTACGTGCAAAGAAAAGACCTTCAGAAAGCCTGGAGAACAGCTGCTCAAGGCTGCTTTAAGAGATTAGCAGAAAGTCTGGCTCCTTGCACGCAAAACATGAAAAATCAGGGCTGGTTCAAGACTTTTCTGGTAATGAACGTATTGTAGAAAAATCTGGGAACTTAAAAACCTGGTTGTGAGTTTCACTGCCTTTGTGTAATTGTGTGTGCACACTCACAGCGCGTAGTGGATCCCTGTAATGAGCTGAACCAAGAACTCAGACGTAACCGTCAGGCGTGTGCTGATGCCTTTATAGCGACGCATCTGTTGCCGTGGGTAACCGCATATACACACTCTAGTGAAGAAAACCAATAAAAACACAACAGAGGAGTGAAACAGGGAAGCTGGGAAAACCACCCCACTGGGGGTGGATTGATTACAGCTTCATTATGACAGCTGTGGTGAGCAGATATGAAACCAAACACTTGTTCAATATAAACATGCACAAAACACGCATAATATACTACATGGTAAATCATTTTCAGGTTGTAAAGGATTGTTTTGAAACTCGAGAAAATTCTGCATATTTAATTCAGTGTAATTTTGTCACTGCCATTACATAAACTTTCAAGTGGAACCCCAAGCGGACTCTTCACCAGACCAGTGCTCAGCTGCAGTTGGCAGATTACCAAAATCACTGAGCCTGGATGTGTGCACATGTCAGCTCTATGCCAAAAAAAAAAAGTGGTATCTTGGCTCTCACTAGCCTCAAAGTCTATAAGAGGATCAGATGAGCAAGTGCAAATGAGCATGTAAGTGTATATGTGAGGAAAAGCCCCATAAATCACATCAACTAGGATGTAAAACTAAGGTCCGCTCGTGTGTTTGTTTGCATTCAGTTATAAAGTGGAGTGCCCAACAAATGCTAGATGTCATTAGGTTCTCCTGTGCATCTTTTACCTGGAGCTAAGCTGGCAGAGGGACTGCAGGGAGGTGGAGGTCATGTAGCTGAGGGCTGCGTTGTAGCAGAGCAGCAGGAAGGTCAGCACCTCAAATCTCATTAACAGAAAACAAACTGTTAAAACGGTGGATTAGGTTCAAGTGCACTACAACATGACAAACCAAAACCTTAAACACATTAGAGACCGGGACATGCTTACAAACTTGTTACCGGGGCCGCATCCTTCCACCTGTGCAACGTTAGTGCACAGAACAAAAAATATAAACAACACTTTTGATTTTGCTCCCATTTGTCATGAGCTCAACTTATCATGAGCTGAAAGTAAAGATCTAAGACTTTTTCTATTGACACAATTTTTTTTTTTCTCTCTCAAATATTGTTCACAAATTTGTGTAAATCTGTGTTAGTGAGCAGGTCTCCTTTGCTGAAATAATCCATCCACCTCACAGATGTGGCACATCATGATGCTGATTAGACAGAATGATTATTGTACAGGCGTGCCTTAGGCTGACCACAACAAAAGGCCACTCTAAAATGTGCAATTTACAGAACAATACCAAAGATATCACAGGTGGAATTGACGTGTTAATAATGTCTAATCTAAAATGTCTAAGCAGCATCGTGATAGGACACACCTGTGAGGTGGATGGAAAGGAGAAGTGCTCACTAACAGATTTACACAAATTTGTCGAAAAACATCTGAGAGAAAAAGATCTATTGTATACATATAAAGTCTTAGATCTTTGAGTTCAGCTCATGAAAAATTAGCAAAACAAAAGTGCTGTGTTTATCTTTTTTTTCAGTATAGAAATAGAAACATCTTATCTCAAAAAGATGTAGAAACACTGGTCAATTTTTATTTCTATGATGATCTACTGGATTTATTTTTTTATCTGAATGTCTAAAAACTCCAGTTGATGCAGAATCTTGCTGCTAGAGTTCTGATGAAAGTTAGTAGGATAACTATTTCTCCAATTTTAGCTTCTCTCCATTGCCTAATATTTTTATATATTAAGACTTTCTTTTTTAATAAATCCTAGTTATGGTTGGCTTGGGATTCCCGAGTTATCCCTTAGCTGTGCTGCTGTCTTTAGCTGTTTAACTTTCCATGTTTGCATTATTGATGTCAATAACCTGTGCTTTTCTTATTTTCCCCCCATAGAAACTACACCTGAACCGATACCTCAGTCTGTGTCTCTTTCCTGTCCTCTCTAACCCCAAATAGTCAAGATGGCCACCCATCCTGGTTCTGGTGCTGGTTTCTTATGACGGTTACATAAGAGTTGGTCCTTTCCACTGTCACTGATGTGCTTGCTCAAGATGGAGGATTGTGTTAAAGTGATTCAATGCAACCTGCTGCCTCCCTTAGTTATAGCAATTCAATATGATATGCATGTGAATGTATTGTAATAGGAATAAAATGATTGCAACTTTATTTGAACCTAGATCTGAATTAGATTTGTGATTTGGACTTGTTTTTTGTTGAGATGAATTTTGTTGTGAATTGGCACTACTGTATATAAATAAACTGCGTTAAATTAATGGAGAAATGCTCAATATACTTTAATCTTTTTTTTTTTTTTTTAACTATAGAAATTTGACATAGACAAGACTGTCCTTTAGTCCTCTTGAATGTAAAATTAAATACCAGCTTTCGCAATCCATCTAGTCGGAAAACTTTTTTTTATTTTTTATTTTTATAAGAAAATCTAAGAACATTCACCTGAGGTCATTATGGCCTCTAGATGTTTTTCTGAGTTACACTAATTTAAGAAATGCTTACAGCAACACAACTTCAAATAAAACAAGGACAAAAGACAACCGCCATCGGCAATCGTAACATTTCTAAAAAAATAAAAAAAAAAATTGGTTATGACAATAGCTAATGCCCCACAATGACTTGTCTTTGTGTCTCCCAGGCAGCCAAACAAAGATATTAATAGGATATTTGTGGAATAAATGTTGCTCAGCTCAAATCCAAATGTGCTCTCTCTCTCTCAGACATTTCATCCTCTGTGCACATTTCTATTTTGGTTACAAGCTTGCTATTTTTTTCTAAGACAGGCATCCTGCTGCAAAAGAAGTTAAGCTTAAAACTATTTGTTTAACCTCACTGCCATGTCAGTATCTGCTTAGTGAAAAAAGACAAGTTCATCAATCCTCTTACCTATTCTGTGCAGTAAACGTCTCTCTCTGGAGGTGTGGCCCGCTGTACACAACCCTGCTCCGACCGTGATTGGCCAACGCTCCTTCTGTAAGAGCTATAGAACCAAAGGCCGAAGGCTGGAAGTGACAAAGTGAAGTGTCAATAAATGTAATCAAATTCAAACTAAAGACTTGTGTAAGCATGTGGACATACCTCGTGGTATATCGAGGGTTTGGATAAGGAAGGAACTGTGAAAGATAACACTTTACTTTGTCCATCTTTATCAACTATTTCCTGTAAGAGAGAAACACAGGAAGCGTGGAAAAAATGTTTCTGAGGGCAAGAACAGTGCTTCTTTTTCCCTGTGTGTGACTTAAAACTTAGAACTCGTGCATTGTGTGTGGGTGTTTGTAGCTAGAACTGAAGGGTCTCATTTCTCCCCACCCAGACTGCTGGTGTGCATTTATCCATTTGTGTGTACACTGTGAACACAGACACAAAATCCCCAGGGTTCTGGTGTCCCCTGTGTGCATGTTAATGTCAAAGATTATTAGGAGCCAGCCAGTAAGCAGAGTGACAGCTGACCTATTCTAATATTCACAGACGAAGTTAGAAAACGCTGCATGATGGCTGATGGAGCATTTAGATCCAAAGTGGATGGAAGTGGAACTCAATAAATGTATTATTGATGTTATTAATAGTGCAATGTAATTGTATTTCTGTTCCCTTATTTCTAGCTCTTACTTCCTGTCATTCTAGGTAGATAGCCATCTAAAAACACAGACATAATGCAAAGTGTAGTGGGCATGACCATGCCCGTTCTGATACTTGAACTGTCCCAGTGACACCTTTTCACTGATACTCTCAGAAAAAGGACATTAACACTATTTTATTACATTATTTTGAATCAAAACACAATAAGTCATAAGAGACTCTCTTATTCCTCTTTTTGTGTTAATGAATAACCTTGTGTTACTTGTATAAGCATTATTGAATTCAATGTTTGTTAAAGGTTCAGTATGCAGTTTCTGTAGAACTGCAGCAGTTAGAAATATTTTCAACAGGCAAAGCATTCTGATCCCTCCCCCTCAGAGCCATATGTGGCTCTGCCCCCTTGTGGTCTGTTGAATTTCAAATTCAAGCTCTGTTTTTATTGGCTGATTCAAATTCAAGCTCTGTTTTTATTGGCTGGTTACAAACTCTGTTTTTATTGGCTGGAAAATGGCGGGTCACCTTTTCTTTTTAGAAATGCTTATTTACCACCTGGAGAAGCAAGGGGACAATATTTTTTTTAATTTTTTTTCAGAGATTACCTGGCTAACATCAGTCTGTCAGGAGGTAGTGACAGAGTGAAGAAATATGTTCATAAAAAAAGCTACATACTGCAGCTTTAAGTCAAAGACTGTTTAATTCAAACTGTTTAATTCAAGTTGGAAATCCAATGTATTTCAAAATAATGATCACTTCTTCATATGATGAATCAAACGGTGAAAGTGAATTAATATGTCAGACTGAACTCGATCAGTTTTGTTAGAAGTTAGAACACAGTTTTAATCAGTTGTTTTATGAAGCTGGCTCCAGTCTAATCTGTTTCTCTGTCTTCATTCTAAACAACTTCTTCTCTGTTCTAAAAACTGATCTTCTCCTATCCGAGTGACCTTCATCCACTGGTTTGTTTGGACCAATCAGAGAAGAACAACAAGTCACTGATCACAGATCCTTCCTTAAAGTTCTAAGCTTTTGCTGGAACTGAGGAGTTTGCTGAGGACCTCAATTCCATGATGAGGTTCCCCAAAGAGCTGAATGAACACCAGTCACACGCTAAGGACTCGTCATTCAGTTAAAAGATTTATAACATGCCTGTTATAAATCAATTTCCAGCTGTGAAAAGCTTCACTTTATTGACATTCCTTTAAGGAACGTCTTATCTTGAACAACACCACCAGGAGCTGCCGTTACTTTCGGTTCGAGTCAAG
The DNA here is from genome assembly GCA_038048925.1 of Garcialebias charrua. Lineage (NCBI taxonomy): Eukaryota > Metazoa > Chordata > Actinopteri > Cyprinodontiformes > Rivulidae > Garcialebias > Garcialebias charrua. The sequence continues at coordinate 11,052 of JBBPBX010034429.1, forward strand.
GCGCACGTCTGGAGACGCTGAGAATGGTAAACGAACTGACCAAACTGGACCGAGGGAGACTGACCATCTTCACGAGGTAACAAGTCGTCAAATGCTTTGCCAAGGGTACCAACGTGTAGCCGAGTTCAGCCGGAGAGCTGCCATGCTTCTGGTTAAACACATCAAGATAACTCCCTGACTCTTAACTTTTCTTCCTCCATTTTCTCCTCCTAAACCTTTATCTTCCTAAGCCAGAAACTAAGTTAATGTACCTACAGAAATGAGTAAAATATCATCCTTCACTTGTTCTGTTGTTCCTATATTTCATCTGTGCTGAAGTTAATTATAGGAAAAATAATCAACCAATCATGTACAAATGTGTGATGTAATTTATAATTATGTTAAATAAATGGTGCAGTCCTGCTGTACCAACATAAGTTTAACGTTTCCTGTGAATTACATCTGGTCAAGGTATAGAATTATTGGTATTAAACTGAAAAAGAGAGAACTCGTTTAATTAATGATGTATTTTTATCTCAGTCTAAACCCTGCCAATTTATACATCTAAAATATAGGTAAGTCAGTAAACTGACCCCTTCCTATATTACTACAAAAGTAATACATGTACTGTATGTTAACTTGTGACACAGACAAATCTAAGCAGTTCAATGTGCTGCTTTAAGAGCTGTATGGTTAGACTCAAACATTAAAGTTTAATGCTTTCAAGTGATTCCATGTCAGAACTAATTACACTGGAAAGGTTTTATTGCTATTACCAACACTAATACATCTATTAATGACACATAAAAATGCTAATCTGTGGCTACAAATAGCATGCAGAAAGCACACACGTTGCTGTCACTGCCTTCATCCTACCAGGTTGTAAATGCCCAGCAGCAGTGCTTCAATGCAGCCGGAAGTGTGGGCGTCTCTGGCAGCACTAACGGACAGGAGACTCCACAAGAGCTCTGGCAGGAACTGTAGCGTGAAACGCTGCAGCTGCGGCACACCGCTCCGGTAAAACTCAAACAACTGGTGGCACACTGGCTCCAGCAGCTGGGGAGGACGGAAAGTCAGAAACAAAAACAAAATGGCACAAACATGGTTAGGCCACACACAACCAGTGTCAACTGAACTCTACAGGAATCTGAATCTGAATGATCAAGATCCGTTGCAAGGATTTAGTCCAAACAGTTTCAGAACAAAATATAAAAGGTTGAACAAATCAAACATTTACATACGTCGCTGTAGTTTTCTCGGATGACCTTGTAGAGTGCGGGTACCAGAGCGCCTTTGTCTTTTAGTGAGGCAGCATATGTGGCGATAGCGCTGTCAGGGAGGGTCTGAAAAATACAAACAGTTGTTGAGGTTGGCTTCACCACCAGCTTGTTAAAGCCCGGAGACATTCATGAAGGTATCTGCAAACATCATGAACAAGAGTACAAAATCAGACCGACGTTTGGAAATGTGACATCACAACAAACTCTCTTGCAACAGTTGAGGGGAAAATGTTTTTTTCCAAAACTGGTACTATTCAGAAAGCATTTAAAGCTTACTCAGACTGTTGGTGTGAGATGTTTCATCTCGCTGCATTTGGAGGTCATTTTTACACAGCTGAGACAAGAGAGGAGTTTTTATACATTTACATTCCTGATCTGCTCCATTGTCATCGTCAGAAAACAATGTTGTTGCCTCTGTCTCTGTGGGTGTGTTATCAAAATATCTCTCTGAACGAATTTTAATGATCATCAAAGTTCAGCGTTCAGGTAAAAAATCCAACAACGTTCAGTCAGGTCATCTGGACAGTTTCTTTTTTTGTGTGTTTTTTTGTTGTTGAGACATTTCATCCTTCAGCTAAAGGACATCATCAGTTCCTCTGGACAGTTTCTTTTTTTTTACATTTCATCCAAAGGACTTCATCAGTTCCTCTGAACAGTTTCTTTTTTTCCATTTTTTTTAGACGTTTCATCTCTTATCCAAAAGACTTCATTAGTTCCTCTGGACAGTTTCTTTCCTTATTTATTTTTTATTTAGAGAATTTCATCCTTCATCCAAAGGACTTCATCAATTCCTCAGGACAGTTTCTTTTTGACGTTTCATCCTTCTTACAAAGGACTTCATCGGTTCCTCTAGACAGCTTCTTTTTTAGACGTTTCATCCATCCAAAGGACTTCATCAGCTCCTCTAGATAGTTTCTTTTTTTTTTTACATTTCATCCTTCATCCAAATGACTTCATCAGTTCCTCTGGTCAATTTCGTTCTTTTTGTTTAGATGTTTTATCCTTCATCCAAAGGATGTCATCAGTTCCTCTGAACAGTTTCTTTCTTTCCATTTTTTTCTTTTAGATGTTTCATTTTTCATCCATAGGACTTCATCTGTTCCTCTAGATAGTTTATTTCTTTTTTTTACATTTCATCCTTCATCCAAAGGACTTCATTAGTTCCTCTGGTCAATTTCTTTCTTTTTGTTTAGATCAGTTCCTCTGGTCAATTTCTTTCTTTTTGTTGAGACATTTCATTCTTCATCCAAAGGACTTCATCAGCTCCTCTAGATAGTTTATTTCTTTTTTTTACATTTCATCCTTCATCCAAAGGACTTCATTAGTTCCTCTGGTCAATTTATTTCTTTTTGTTTAGATCAGTTCCTCTGGTCAATTTCTTTCTTTTTGTTTAGACGTTTTATCCTTCATCCAAAGGATGTCATCAGTTCCTCTGAACAGTTTCTTTCTTTCCTTTTTCTTTTTTTTAGACATTTCATTTTTCATCCATAGGACTTCATCTGTTCCTCTGAACAGTTTCTTTCCTTGTTTATTTTTTGTTGAGACATTTCATTCTTCATCCAAAGGACTTCATTAGTTCCTCTGAACAGTTTCTTTCGTTATTTTTTGTTGACACATTTCATCCTTCATCCAAAGGACTTCATCAGTTCCTTAGACTCATGAAAAAAAAAAAAAAAGAAACTGTCCAGATGACCTGACTGAACTTTGTTGTATTTTTTTTTCCTGGATCAGTGAGCATAAACTTTGACGTTTTGAACCACTTTGGCTAAGGCTGCCTCAGAGGAGTTGACAGGGGATAGGGCGGGCCCCTGAAACCATCTCGTCACCAGCAAACTGGTTGGTCCACTATGCGAGTGTGCTGCTTGTGGGACTGAGTTCGTTTGTGGCTCCTTGGACTGATGAAGTCCTTTGGATGAAGGACAAAACATCTAAACAAAAAGAAAGAAACTGTCCAGATGACCTGACTGCACATTGTTAAATTTTAATGCAACTCTAATAAAGTCAAATTATGGCTAAATTACAACAGACTAACTTTTCCAGCCAATCCAATTCGAGAGCGGTAGCTGAGATTAATTCCCGATCTATACAGAGTATGGATCGGGAATGCTCATACTCATAATGAGTACTACTCATTGTCTGAGGTCTTTACTTCAAATTGTAGCATAAACTACAGGTAATAGGACTCAATCCTATTTATTTGCAAAATATCTCATAAACCACTAGCCATTTCCGGCCCGCAGGTGACTTCAATCTAGCTCACTTCATTTAAAAAAATGTATAAAAAAATGTGGGGGGTTCTGGGTTTGGGTTCTGTTAATTGCATTTCTGATTCAATGCAATAAAATAAATAAATTAAAAGGTAACAGCTCATTGTAAACTTTGGTTTATTTATACTGTATACCGGGAATAATTTTAATCAGTGGACGTCCGCCCCCCGAGCTGTTGGCTTTCAGACACTGTGGCCCCCTGAGCAGTTTTGTTCAATAGCCCTGCTCTACATTAATTTTGACAAAACGTTCAAAATGGTAAAACTAATGTACATTTACATTACCGGTATATTTTAAATCCAATTAAGGCTGACCACTGCAATTAAAAAAAGCTAACCAATCCAAAAATGGCTTTAACTCAGTCAATTTTACAAATTTTGAGCTAAAATTTGATGTGTGAGTAGCTGAGAGTCATCTGCAACACATACTTTGAGCATCTAAAACTCTAAATAAGTTAGTGGCCTGGGCAATATGCATTCCTTCATGAAATGCTAGGCCTTTAATTATTATTACTTCTCATCAAGCTGCAGCTTCGGTACCAGTCAAGTACTGGTGAGTGCTTGTGTTTGAGTGGGAGCTGGTAATTTTCTGTGAACAAGGCAATTCGGGGAGTGTGTTTGTTTATGCGAGTGAAATAAATTGCCATAAAAAGCAGCAGAGAACTGCACACAGATCATGGACAAATACTGATTCATTTTTGTCTTGCACGTCCAGGTACACAGATGCACAAGGAATAAAACCGTACCTTAAATTCTGACAGCCATTCCTCCACCACTCCTTGGTCCATGGCCAACATGTTCCCTCATCTGAAGTGGTGTCACTTCTACCTAAGAGAAAGAAGAAAAAAAAAAGACAGCATAAATGCATTTTATCAGCACACAGATTGTCCTTCAGATAAAAATGCTCTCATAAAAATAACGAACAAGGCTGTGGTCATGGTGAACAGGAAAGTACACGCTCCAGGCTTCAATACTTTAAATAAATCCATCTTTCCTTTGCTTTTCTACCTGTTTGCTCTGATCACTCTTCAGACAAACACCTCTGCAGCAAGTACCCTCTCAACTTAGGCCTGTAAATTTAGTCTCACCCACACAGAGAAACCCGGCTGGCAGGGTTGAAGCACTGAAGAAGAAAAAAAAATACATGTTGAACAGGCTGTACAGGTTGGATGTCTATAAAGAGAGACAGACAGAAAGAGGTCGCTCCCTGCTTGGGTTTATATTTCTTGTATGAAACATTTCTGCACCTTCCATATCTGCTTTAATCCTTATTTGTTAGTCTTCATCAAAACACAAACAGGTTCTGCACGTTAACATCTCTTTCTCTTCAAAGCTTGTCTGCATGTAGCTTCTTTTAAAATAAAAGAGACAACATAAACCATAAGTCTTCTCTCTTTACATTAATATTTTTATATTGTGTCTGCTTCCTTCTAAATGTACTTTCCTTTCTAAGATTTAAAAAAAAAAAAAGCATCTTGTAGTTTCCGTTGATGCATCTTCCCCTCTGCTCCATCAGCAAAAGGAATGAAAATTAAGGAAAAGGAGCAAAAGAGGAAAGTGATTAAAGAAGATGACAGAATTAGTTATCATTTTTAATCATTTATTCAATATAGTTCAGGGTAACGGAGGAAGTAGTTGCCTTTAAAGTTACAAATAATTAGTTAATAATAAACTCGCAGGACATTGTCATTTGGAAATCTGTGAATCTGTTCATATTGTTTACAGAAGCTGCAAGAGTCAATTTGCTCTGTGTGTTTTAGGATGCTGCTAATGTTTGGTAAAATTACCACGAAACAAAAATCACAGCAGAAGGGAAAAAAAACGGGAATGTCTTTGAATGTTTACATTTTATTGTTATTTATTTAATTTTATTTATTATTATTTTATTATATTTTAATTTGTGGTTTTCTACATTTGCCTTAAAGGTCAACTGACATCCTCTTACAAATTTGCATGAAATGATAGAAGATAATATATATATTTTATCATTCCACTATGTTAGTTTTTGCAAACAAAATGATAAATTAATGAAAATTCTTTCCAAACTGAGTCTAAAATTAAAAACTGCTTTTCTCTCTGAAAATTCCGACTACAAGTGAATGCAACATTTGTGACGTAGGAAGAACGTCTTTAGAACGCCCCATATAAATATTCCTGGCGAACAAGAAATAAAACAACAAAATTATCAATCTAAGTTAAGATTTGAGCTATTTGTCTTTAGTTTTGGAAGCAGGAAGTTAGATGAGCAGAAACAGCAGGTTCTAATTTAGGTCTGCACCGTATGTATTTAACTCTTACCTGTTCAGGAAGCAGGGAGCTCAGTCCAAGGGGGGGCAGCTTTATTTATTCCATTTTTGACGAAGGTCTTACATCTTTTGGGAAAGTGAAAAGGCTCACTTGTTCACTGATGATATTAGAACACCCAAATGCGACACACCGAACCGGCATTTTTTAAGTTTTACAAAAAAAAAGGCGATCTGGCTGAGAATGAATATGCGTTAATGGCAGACGAAAACTGAAGGTCCTGCTTCCTACGTCACAAATTTTGCATTCGCTTGTAGTCGGATTTTTCAGAGAGAAAAGCTGTTTTTAATTTTAGACTCAGTTTGGAAGGAATTTTCATTATTTTATCATTTTGTTTGCAAAAATGAACATAGTTGAATGATAAAATATATATATCTTCTATCATTTCATGCAAATTTGTAAGATGATGTCAGTGGACCTTTAAAATCTAGCTGTTTTTGCTACTTTTTTTACATCTTATTTTAACTTGTTTAAAAAAAAAACTGTACCGTATGCATCTTTTATGATCGTCTATTGTTATCCACTGTTGTCATCATTCTTTATTGAAAACAGGCTCAATGGGTTACCTGCCTAAATAAAGGTTGAATGAATGAAAAAATGTGCAGGCAATGTCACAAATCAAAGCAAGAGATTAATTTAAACACTGATGATATTACACAAAAAGGTATTAAAAAAAAGGAAAGTTATTGTCAGGAAGACAAATGTATACAATATAAGATAAGTCCCTAATAAATTCAATCAATTTGAAAGTTTTGGAGATTCATCCTTCGGGATTATCACCGCAATCCCACAATGCAACGGTCTTGTTAGAGTTTGCCAAACTAGATTTGTTAAAAACGAGTGAAACTTGAGGACACAAGGAATGTGTTTGTGCCTTTGATAGATTGCCTCACCTCAAACCAGTCGTGCCTGTGCTGCATCCGTGCAACCAAGCGACAAACAGAAGGCTAAATTAGCTGCTGAATACAGAATCTGCAGAGTCCATGTTTGGTGTGTCTGAATGTCAACGAGAAAGACAGTGGGAGCAAAATGTCCTTCAATGCGAACATGGAAAAGAAATGTGCTCAGAACTGGACCAAAGATTGCACCAAAAGGCCCCCACACCTTCAAGATTAGTAACATTTCAGCTCTGTGCAAGCTTGGGTATAAACTAAAAATTAAAAATACATTTTATACTATAAAATAAATCCAAGACAAGGACATTCACATGAAACTATTCAAATGAGCTTTAGTATTTTTAACAAATTGCTTAGTTAATTTCTTCCATCTCTACTTTGCTTGTCCCTCAACATTTCTCATTTCACAGCTTCTCTGACTGATGAATTTATTTATTTTCTGTTACACAGACTCATGGTCTCTACACTGCAGCCAGGTGTCTATTTATGGACCGTACCAATGACAGGAATGACAGGGGGAGGGGAGCTTGTGACTCATAAAATGAGGAAGAAATATAAAGCAGAACGGTCTCCATTTAGGGAAATTATTCCTTTGTAGCAGCCTGTTTTTCTCTTCCTTGAATCTCATGAGGAGAACAAAGAGGACTTTGCTAACGAAAGCCAGCATACGCATTTTTATAAAGGCTGTGATTAAATGTGGATGAGTCAGACGAAGACGTCTCCTCCTACAGAGTGACTTCTACATTTCAACTTTGTCCAGGGTAACGTCTGGGGCACGCAATCTAAATCAATTCAGATCAAGCCCCTAAAATCAACAACTGTGCTGCCTATACTGTATGTTGTAAAAGCAGCAGGAAAACATTGATGCAAACCAAAAGGTAGAAATGCAGTTAAATAAAAATGGATTAAATTGAACATTAATGTGAAAATTGATCAGTTATGTTGAGTCTAATTTACTGAACTGAAAGAGGATTAATAAGTTGCAGGTCAAGAGAAGCAAGAAAACCTAAACAATACAACATTCACTGTAACGACCTGAAGTCAAGAAGTTATAATAATGTGTTTTTCTACAGGCTTTTCATCGATTTCTTGGGAAAACACTATTAAACAATGGATTGTGGACTTGGAAAATGACTGCAAGTGTGGAAATGTGTAAAATGGCCACATAATAAGCTGCAGAGATGGAGCTACAAGCGTTTCAATAAATATTTAACAAAGTGCATGTTATTTCAGGGAGGCTATATAGTTATTAGTAGTGCATAATACTTCATTATCAGGGTGATTAGTTAAAATTTTGAATTAAAAAGCAAAAGAAGAAAAAACGTTTCTTCTGCAGTGCAAGGTCACCACATTTACTCACAAATTCAGTCACTGGGACTGTAACAAAGATGAAGGACAGATTTAAATGCTGAAGGTGAAAGGGATTGTAGAACTAGAAATATTTTCTTAAATAAGGGTTAGTCCCATGTTTCCTGTGCTAAAGGTACCTGAAGGCACTGAGGTCTCAAGTTGTGCTGTTATTTTTTTTAATGCATTTGGCTAGTCGTTCAGCCCAAGAGAACAATTTTAACTAAAACAATTTTTTTTAATCCACTGTGGACGAAACCCCAAAAACACTGTTATCATCTTGTTTTAATTCAGTTATAGTCAAGAGTCAGCCCCTTTCATAAGACGCTTCAGTCCGGCTCTGATGCGTGTTCAGTCCTCCAACGAGCATTCATAATAATAATAATAATTGTCTATTCCTGTCATCTGCGTATGTTTCCCATACACAGACGAAATTCGTCTCTGCATTTAACCCAACCACCTACCAGGTGGTGCAGTGAGCAGCCATAGAAAGCGCTCGGGGAGCTGGAGAAAAATAGGTGTGCACTCATAGACACCCCAAGGTGTGGAGTGGCCGGGACGCGAACCCGCGTCCTTCGGGTTCCAAGTCAAACGCCCTAACCACTACACCATCTTGGCTCCATGCTACAAGAAACACGAACGCGCATTGCCGGGTTAATTTTACTCGCTTCTGATGCGCCTTTGATCTGCGAGCAGAGGTAGTATTAAGCCCGGATCTGTCAACTTGTGAAAGGTGTCGGCGCTGCTGCGGCTTCAAACTAATTTGAATAATGACGTACTCTCCCACGTTTCTCCCGGCGCCCACTGTCGCGCTCTATTTAAATGTGTAAACAAGAACATGACATTTGTATTTCGCTTGCGCATCACTCGCTATTCTTCGCCGAATCTTTTTCTTTTTTTATTGATCATCACGGAAATGGCTAATTGGGGTGATGCCGAGACCCGTGTACTCATTTCTCTGTGCGCAGAGGAGGAAATTAATAAGGGACTTATCGGTACAGTGAAGGATGGGCCCTTCTGGAGCGGATTGATGCGAGAGCAAAAAAAAAAAAGCATTCGGATAAGCACAACTATGTTCGCTAGTGTCGCCATGTTTGTTTACAGACACCTCTGCGGTCCCAGTTAAACACGCAGGCACCACGTCCTCTGAGCTGCAGATTTTCACCACGCCTCTTTTCAACCCGCGCTGCCGTGGCCGGATTCAACTTTGTTTTATGAATGACCCCAGGTGGATTAAAGGCGGACTGGTCTGTGCGGGAATTGCGCAGATCTGACTTATGAAAGGGGCTATCAGAGAGAGTCAGAGAGTCTTTATTGTCATTTGCACTGCATGTGGTACATGTGATGAAACGAGATTATGTACACAGGGTCCCAGTTACACCCAACAATAAAAATGTAAGAGAAAAACAGTAATAACATCTAAGATATAACTAAACATCAACTAGAAATACATCAACTAGAAATACACTAAGCCCTAATGTAATAGAAAAACATCATTACAAACAGCAGCACGAACACGAGTCTGTATGAGCAGATGGTCACAGATGAACACAGCAACAAGAAAACAGATCAGCATCAGCATGTTGTGATATTTTGCAGTGATTATTCTTATTATTTATTTATTCATGAGTCTAACAGCCTCAGGGTAGAAGCTGTTCCTCAGTCTAGTGGTTCTACATTTGATGCTCCTCAACCTCCGTCCTAAAGGGAGTGGGGCAAAAAGTGTGTGTGCTGGGTGAGTGGGGTAAACGGCACTATAATATATAAACGGCACAATATTATAAACGGCACTCTTAAGTCTTCATTACCAAATCTTCACCCAATGGGTTTAACCCGATCATCTCAGATTTTGATTTGTTCATTGTCATCCCACAGCACATGGATCTCAAAATTTAGGTCAAACAAACAAGTGATTCCAGAAATACGGTCCTCCAAATTTTCTAATTTTAGTGGAAAATAGGTGTGGTCGCTGATTTTCAACCTGTTATCTCGGGAACTATTGGGTCATTTTCTATAAACTTGGTGTCATTGGAAAGTGCATTTAATGAGGATGCCAAATCTGCCTCTGAGCTTTCCTGAAATTAAATCACCCACTTGTTATCTAAAATAAATAATTGTTTTGAAAAAGTAATATTTTTTGTTTAGGAGCAATTTTGATTAAAAAAATAACCATCAGTAGAAATAAGCCATGAATTCCAATATAAATGTACATAATTACATGCACAAATAGTGTCTCTATGGATTGAACTCATACTGCCTCTAGATTAACTTAACTTGTTCTCAAGTTTATTTTACTCGTTAACTAAAACATATAATTTTCACAAGATTAATATTTTTGTTTTTGTTTTGGAGCAATTTACATTAAAAATATGCATAAGCAGAAATAAACTATGATATGCATTACAAATGTACATAATTGCATTCCTGCATTTGTAGTGTATTTAGAAGTGTAAGCAACACTGCAGATGCTACAGAAAATGAGGACTGAACACAAGAAAAAATAACTCCTTGCCTTAATAGTTTCTGTATTTTAGAGTATAAAACCCCTTTGAAAATATGATGAAAACTAAAAACTCTAGAAAACCATAAATAAACATGTGGACATTACCTGTGCAAAGAGCCATGCTGCTGAAGTGCACTTGAGCAAAGTTAAAGACATTTTAGCAAAGGAATAGGTGTTTTTCCATTTGGCAAGGGACTGAACATTTTGACACTGAAGTGAAGCTCAGACTTTGCAGACAAAGTTAAAGTTTACGTTTTATATGCAAAAAAAACTACTCCTAAACAAAATATCTTTTTGAAACTTTTTATAAGGGAAAGTTTGCATAAAGGTCACGTGATCAACGAGGTCAAATTCATTGTCATAGGTCAAGAGTCACATCTGTGTTGCCCGCCTGCTAGTGTCGCGCTAAGTTGCTGCTGGTTTTTATTGACGTGGGGGGTCACATCTGTGTTTGGCGCTACGTTGCAGCCGGTAATTGATGACGGGGTGGGAGGGAGCAGGGCGGAGAGGTACATTAATAGCGTTTTTGCTACCACATTTGTATTGTGCCCTGCCCTACATCATTACCGACAGTCGACGCGGGAGGGGGGGGTTGTTGATAGGCGGGGCACTCAAGTTCCGTTGACAGGGCGGGGCGCCCCGCTTGTATTCATTCAACCTTTATTTAGGCAAGTTAATCCCAGTGAGCCTCGAGGACTCATTTACAAGAGAGACCTGGTATAATGGTAGGGAAAACACTAGGGCTCTAACATACCGGTACTCAAATTTGAAAAGGGCAGATTAGGAACCCTCAAATTCCCTTTCCAATGACAACAAGTTTATGAAAATGGACTCAGTAACTCCTGAGATAATTAGGGTTGTAGATTGGCGTCGACCACACCCAATTATGCATAAATTCAAAATACTTGGGTGGTGGTGTCTAGAACCACATGCCCGATTGATCTAAAATTTGAGATCCTGTGTGGTAGGATCACAATAGACAAATATGCCAAGTTAAATAAAACCTGAAATGTTCAGGTTAAAATATTTTTTTTGGGGTGTGATTTGGCATGGAATGACCCTTGTGGCTAGAAAAAAAATAGAACGTTAATCACTTTACGAGCACACTAGAACAAGTAATTTCATTATCGGGCACATGTTTGTCTTCCATCTCTGTCTGGCAAACAGATTGTGAGAGAAATCGATGTGCATATAAAGAGATTGTGCAAATGATGCAACAGCTGGTGAGTTACTTCTGCGCAGTCAACCACAGCAGTGACCACACAAGAATAAACCAATATTAAAAGCAAGTGGCTGATCAGGCTCGAGAATTTGTTGAAATGACAAATACATAAAAACCTGACAAAGAAAAGATGCTGCGAGCAATGCAGAATGATAAATAGAAAAAATTATAGAAAGATAGGTGGTAAAATGAAGATAGAAAAACACTCACCAGCTACTGTAGTCAAATGTAAGGAAATTTAATTCAGATTCAGATTCAGATTCTGTTTATTATCGCCATTGTCAATTAACAGGATTCACAGACTAGGAATTTGCTTCGGCATAGCGGTGCATAAAATATAGAAACATAAAACATAAAAAACATAAACCATAAAACATCAATACAATATTCAGTGAACAAAACCTACTAAGAAACAATGCAATTAGAGTGGTGCAATCAAAATACAGTGATACAGTGATTCCCAATCAAAATACAAAATACAGCGACCAAGGCAAGTTATGAGGTAACATGGTTATGAGTGTTCAAAAGTCTGACAGCAGAGGGGAAGAAACTGTTTTTATGGCGGGAGGTTCTGGTCCCAATTGACCGAAGCCTCCTGCCTGAGGGGAGTGGTTCGAACAGACCGTATGCAGGGTGAGAAGGGTCAGCTGTGATCCGACCTGCTCGCCTCACAGTCCTGGAGACGTACAGGTCATGGAGAGATGGGAGACTACAGCCGATTACCTTCTCAGCAGAGCGCACAATGCGCTGCAGTCTGTGTCTGTCCCTGACAGTGGCCCCAATAACTTATATATTATGCTGGTGAAGATTCTCAGTCGTCCAGGACATGATAAATCAAAAAGGCGTTCAATTCAAGATCAACTGGACTTTATTTGTAACACAAGACGTTTCGCTTCTCATCCGAAAACTTTTCGGATGAGAAGCGAAACGTCTTGTGTTACAAATAAAGTCCAGTTGATCTTGAATTGAACGCCTTTTTGAACTTATATATTAGCAATAACTTATATATTAGCATCTACATCTTCTGTTTTTTTTTTTTAAGAGTATGACAAAATGCAAGCAACTGAAAATGCTTCACAAAAGTTTATGGCTGAAGTATAAAATAAAGTTTTAAAGGTTTACCTACTGTATTTTCCGAACTATAAGTCACACCTTTTTGCGTAATTTGCATGCCCTGCGACTTATAGAGAGGCGAGACTTGTTTATGGATTTTTTCCCATATTTTTAGACCAATTTTTGGCTCAGATATGACAGTTTTTCCATTTTGGCAAAAATAGTGCAGTACCACTTTCGGCCGCTAGGGGTGCAGTACCACCTTTGTTCACTAGGGTACACCAACCGTTCCCACCTCATGTGTCCGACGAGAACCTCCTCTGGATGGACTCAGTCTGTCGCAGCCCGGCCTCCTGCTCTGGAGGTATGAACTAGCTACTTCACCGTTAGCTCAGTGTTTGTTAGCAAAATAGGTCAAGAACCACAGGACAGATTTTGATCAAACTTACAAAACGTAATCACTAGATGGATATTTACAACTGATTAGCTTTATGAGATGTTTGAGATAAAATTTGATGTTTTATAGACATAAATGTGTCGCGGTTAGCCTAGTTGTTTTTCCTTGTACTTTTTCAAAGCGAAAAAATTTAAATCCAGCAGATTTGACCATTACGTGAATTTACTAAGGAACGGTTAAGCTAAGACACATGTTTGCTATAATTTTCAGCAGACAAATAATTGTTTTTACTGTGTTAATCTTGTGAAAAGTCCTTCCGTGCATGCTTCTGTGGTCGTCATTTTCAGCAGGGCAAATGGCGCATAATAGATGCGACTTATATAAAGGTGCGACCTGTTTATGGATTTTTCCAATTTATTGACAATAATTGGACAAAGCGACTTATATAAAGGTGAGACCTATAGTCCAGAAAATACTGTAATTAGTATAACAAGCTGGTGTCAGTATACTGGTACTAACTCAAGCAGTGCATAACTCGAGAGGACTGACACAGTAGGGTAAATAAAATCTGAGAGTTCATTAGGTTTCGATCGGAGCTGTGCAGCTGGCATTCTCCCAGCCACTGACAAACACAGTAGGATACCGGTACTTCTACACACAATTCTATAAACGCTTAAGGAATTTCCACTAAGCGCTGCTGGAATCAGCTGCATGCCACGTTGGGATGGGAAATGTGTCATGCATTGCACAAGCGAAGGTACAGAAGTGTGTTAATTCAATGTTGAGTTGATAAAACCTGTTCCTGTGAGCTAGCTGAAGCTGACAACTCATTCCCTCTGAACTTACACATACACCAGCGTCATGAACTCGGACACACAACAAGACACGCTGGGCTGCCTGTCTAAATGAGCTTATTTTTAACGCCTTCTGAAGACCTCTTTCAACACAAACAAGTCTCCTTTGACTTTCCTAATCCTGGTTGTTGTTGTTTGTTAGGACATGCAAGCCCAACATGCCAGAGGCAGACACACTATAACCCACACACGCCCTACTGTGAAAAACAACATGTAAACAAAACGTATCTTCTGTTGCCAAGTAGTGAAATGAAACATACCCGTCTTCAAAAGCTGGTAAGAGAACTGGAGTCCAAATGAGAATGAATTAAAGAACCATCCACTCATGATCACATCCCCTCCCTGCTGATTACCTCATTTTCTACTACAAACGTATCCAGGAAGCCTTTATTCTGGAGGAAGTTAGTGGACCAATGAGAATGATGGCTTAATGGGGGAAGGAAGAAAAAAGCAGAGAAACTGACACAGTGAGTAATTGTTTTTTTTTTTAGGAACCAAGCTAAACGAACCACCCCAGCTGCCTTTTCCTGTGGTGCAGGCTACAGCTACAATAAACCACTGATTGTGATGGAATCCTACATCAACATCTAAACATTTATTTACAAAGAAGATAGCAGTGATACGTCTTTAAAGCTGAACCAACAAACCAAATGCAAACGCTGTATTTTGGAGTATAAACTGTAAATACACACAGCTGACTTAGGCTCTAGAAGAGACAAACCAATACTATGATTTCATTAATGCACATCCTAGAGGTCTCTGCTCACACAGTCACTTGATTCAGGTTAGCTAAAAATTATCTGCAAGATTTTCTGGTGACTGGATTTTTTTTTTCAAACTATTCGGCAACAAAACTGCAGAGGTGTGAGGCCGTCCAGGTAAAAGGTCTCATATTTGTGTCTACAAAGGGCAAAGCCTCTGGCGTGCCTCAACCTCACGCCTCACACCCTGCTAAGCGCCGTTTACACCACCCAAAAAAATTTCGAGCATTTATTTTGAAATCTCTTTAAACAGTTTGCATCACTTCTTTTTCACGCGTCACTGTACAGTACTATTTGCACTGGACCTACAGTTAATATTGTTGCAGCATCACCTCCCACCTTGGAATCCCTTAAGATCTTCTACAAAGGCAGGTTGCTTTTAGCTGGGAGCAATGGGGGGGAATGGAGAGCTTTGAGTAAAAAAGGGAAAATGCCTCAAGCAGACATGACAACAGAGCCCCTGGCTTGTGTCTGTGTGGTTTTCGTGCAAAGTGACAGAGCGATCTGACAAGGAGGAATCCTCTTACAGCAGCCTACGCTCTCCTCTCCTTTGCTTCCAGGCCAGTGATGCATCCTTTCAGTTCCCCATCATCCTGCAGCAACCGCGTCTGAGGAGACCACGAATAAACACTTAACTCTCTCTTTTTCCCCTCTTTATTTATCTAAACTTGTCACAATTAGATAAAAACTGCTTTTTTTTTACTGCTTAAATTAGCAGGATCATCCCCCTGGCATGAGCGCCTATCTGTGATGGCAGATGACAGAACAGCTTGCATGATCTTCCTGCCCTTATGTACTTTGTTGTCAAAAGGCATTAAGAGGCCCGAGGCACTAGCAGTGATGCCACTTTGAATGAACACAAACACACACATACCTAATGGTCAGCTCATTCGGTGTGCAATCCCATTCTTAAAAACCCACAAGGCAAAACCTCTCTTCATTACATCCAAGGCAGAGACACACGTGGACAGCATAATGGATGTTGGATGCAGATGGTAAATGGAGCTTTCCAGCGCTTTCCAGCCCCCTTTGAGGGCCCCCAAAGCGCTTCACAGTACCAACCATCCACGCATTCATACACACATTCATACACCGGTAGCGGTAGACTGCCTTGCAAGGCACTGCCTGTCCTACCGGGAGCAATTCGGGGTTAAGTGTCTTGCCCAGGGACACAACGAGGTATGCCGTGACTAAGGGTCGAACCAGAGACCTTCTGGTCCTGAGCCGGCTGCCCTGCCTCTACACCATCTCAGCCCCAGATGTTGGATGTTGTCTATCATGGTGCACTAAGATTCATAACTGGCTGTGATTATCGTACCCACCACTGCACCCTGTATTCACTGGTTAACTGGACATCATTAACCTCACGCAGACTCTTCCACTGGTACATTTTCATCTTTAAATCACTTCTTGGTCTGCTGCCTTCATACATCTCCTCCTACATGTCTTTGCGTGAGTGCAGCTACAGCGTGCGCTCTCAGGACATGATTACCTGCAGTGTTCCGTCAGTGAGGACTGAACTTGGAAAAAGGGCCTTCTCCTACTCTGCTCCTGCTTCCTGGAATATCTTACAAAAAGATCTGAAGCTCTCGACCTTGACCTCTCTAAATGGTTTTAAGAATCTGTTGGAATCCTGGCAAAAACCAATGCAGACATGTTCCTGTTTTTGATTTTCTACATCTACCTTATATTCTGTCTGTTTTGCTACTTTGATCTTTGTTTTAACTTGTTAAAAAAAATCTGTATTTCTCTCTTATGTTTGTCTATTGTTGATTGTTTAAGGAAAATCTATTGTTATTGTTGTCATCATTCTTTAGTTTGTAGACAGGTCTCTCTTGTAAATGAGTCCTCGAGGCTCAATGAGATTAACCTGCCTAAATAAAGGTTGAATGAATAACAGCATAGGACAATCACAGACCCTCACTGAAACACCAGCAGAATGTAAAAACGTGCATTTGTCCCTCACATGCAGGAAACTCCAGAAACCTCCCCAATCTGCATCACATGACATCTTGTTAAAATCATCTTAACAAGGCACTGTTACCCAACATGATTTCACTTCCTTGACCAATACAGATAAAGATGAACACACAAAACACCTGCAAAAATAACACACCCACACACAGCTACTGCGCTGTCAGGTACAAAGTCTGACTCTTGATGATACTTTCTACAGCACGGGCTCGCATGTGTTCTATATTATTTCTAGTTATTCTTGTAAAGCGGGTCCCCTAATCACACACTTGTGACTAAAACAAGGCTAACCGCTAGTTGACCAGTCCGGTTTGACAACTGACACAAAGCTTGTCGTGTGGTTCCACACCGACACACGTTTCCCTCGATGATGAGTGACAAAGAAAACCAAACCTAGCCGTTCTTTTCTGTGTATTTCTCAGCCAGTGGACGTAAGTTAACACTCCTCCGTCACGGACATTCAGTCACCGTGGGGGGAACGACTTCTTGGCGCTGTCGCCGCGGTTGAATTCGGATCATTAGCTCCTCGGCTAGCTCCCCCGCTACAACAAAAAAATAATAAATAAATAAAAACTACTGAACTGAGAAAGTTGCCGCTCACTTACTGGCATGCTATCTTGTCGGTTTTCAGGTTTCGCTGTTGTTTTTCTTTCTCGAGAATACTGCTATCGCTCCGCTACGAATATCCTTAATAATTCAACAGCTTCTTCCATCTTCATCAGACTTTCTCCACTCAGAGTAGTGCTAGACGAGGCTGCTGACTCCAACTTCACTGAGTGACAAGAGTATAAGCCAATCAGAGAGCAATATAGCAACGTAAACCACGCCTTTAAACTATGACGTCCAATCAAATTTTACTTTAGGCCGAACTTTAAAAATTTCCACCATCATACTTGGTTGTCGCTGTCAGTCACTGGTCTTTGACAGGGACAGTAGGTCTATGATTTGATTTGATTTGATGTTTATTCATTCATTTTAAAAGAACAATACAAGACAGTTTCATCAGATACAAGATTACAAGTAGGATAAAATGAAGGGAGCAGAAAGAAGATGAAATCTTATTATATCTGCCCCTATTTCACAGTTTGTTCAACCAATGATAACTTTCAAGCAACATCACAGAATGAATAGTTCTACCTATTTTCCTAACTGTAATACACAAACTACATCACAAAATGAATAATTCTACTTAATTTTCCTGACTGTAAAACATAAACTAGGTCACAAAATGAATAATTCTACTTAATATTTCTAACTGTAATACACAAACTATGACTTGAACTACAAAATACTGTATGCGCTAAAATAAACTATTAATGCGAAAATAAATAAAAAATATACACAATATTATTAAAAACGCTGAGTACTTCTGATAACAAATTTAGTTTTAGTAAATTATACTGTGTTAACTACAAATAAATAACCAGTTTAATTAGTTTTACACGTTTCACCGTAAATGACATTTACGGTGAAACGTGGGAAACGGGGAAAATGACATGACAGTTCATAATATTTCATTTGAGTTTGTTTATCAGTTTTTACCTTGAACTATTATCTTAGTCATATTTTTTTATTGAAAAGACAGTTAAGCTTCACCATCTGTTTTCACAATAATTTGCGAATAAACAGGAAGAAACCTGGCACAAAAATTGTCCATTTATAGTAAATATTACATTTGGCAATAGGAATTGGGTCACAATGGATTTTCCAGAATTAATTATGAAAATGGCCATGTGCTTTGTTTGCCTTTTTAACAATGAGAAAGCTGGGAGTTAAATTAATTAATAAATATGAAAGGGCTTTTGTGGATTAACTTCTAATCTGCGTCGTCTCAGTTGAATAACTTTGCAGGAACAAGTACAAAAGAAGAAAAGAACCAAACTCCAGTTGAATTTTCATTCTTGCTTAAGTAAACTGTGTCCAGAGATTTCTGAGCATCTGAGAATAAATAATTTTAAATTATGTGCATTTAATGTCCTAAATACCTCAGCTAACAAACCTTTACAAAAACAAACGTGCACAATCACAGATACTAATACATTTGCCAATTAGTGCAGAATTTTTGATAGCTTTTCACTGAAATCAATTTCTAAAGAGAGAATGAACAACAACAAAATCAACTGTTACAATTGCAAAGTACGTCTGCAGCACCCCCTTGTGTTAGCTTCTAGGATTACATGTTTTAAAAAAACAATCAAGGGGGAACACGGCAAGGGGGAACACGGCCCTTTGCTGAAGGGAGGTGACCCCACCTCACTGAACAATTATCGACCGATCTCTAAACTCTGCATTTTAGCCAAGGTTCTAGAAAAACTGATAAACTCTCAGATCAAAAATTATCTGGACTCATTTAACATCTTACCTCTTCATCAATCTGGTTTCAGGAAAAAACACAGCACAACAACTGCTTCTCTGAAGGTTCTGAATGATGTTGTTGAAGCATTGGATGCTAAGGATTATTGTGCTGCACTTTTCTTAGACCTGTCTAAAGCTTTTGACACTGTGGATCATAACATCCTGTGTCATAAGCTCTCAGAAATCGGTTTCTCTGATCACACCATCGGTTGGTTTTCTAACTATCTTTCCAATCGGAGGCAATGTGTTCAACATAACGGTACTTCTTCCAGCTATTTAACAGTTAAAAATGGTGTACCACAAGGCTCAGTTTTAGGACCAACCCTCTTTACAATCTACATAGCTAATGTAGGTCACTGCATCCCTGATGCATCCTTACATTTCTATGCTGATGATACAGTTGTTTACTGCCGAGCTAAAACAGTAGCTAAGGCTTTCCAGTTACTGCAATCCGCTTTTGACATCATCCAGTCAGATTTGTTCCGTCTCAAACTTGTCCTAAATGCTGATAAAACAAAAGGGATGTTTTTTTCAAGTAGGAAGGCGGTTCCAGCAGATCTTCCTCTGATTTTATCTTCAAATGGTGTCCCTATTGAGTTTGTTGATTCCTATAAATATCTGGGTATCCTGGTCGATTCACATCTCTCTTTTAAACTCCACGTGGAAAACCTAGTGAAGAAACTGAAAGTTAAACTGGGTTTCTTTTTCAGAAACAGATCATGTCTAACACTGAATGTTAGGAAACGCCTTGTATCTGTGACTTTCCTTCCCTCCATTGATTACGGTGACATTCTCTACATGAATGCTCCTACAAGCACCCTGCGGATGTTGGATGTTGTCTATCATGGTGCACTAAGATTCATAACTGGCTGTGATTATCGTACCCACCACTGCACCCTGTATTCACTGGTTAACTGGACATCATTAACCTCACGCAGACTCTTCCACTGGTACATTTTCATCTTTAAATCACTTCTTGGTCTGCTGCCCTCATACATCTCCTCCTACATGTCTTTGCGTGAGTGCAGCTACAGTGTGCGCTCTCAGGACATGATTACCTGCAGTGTTCCGTCAGTGAGGACTGAACTTGGAAAAAGGGCCTTCTCCTACTCCGCTCCTGCTTCATGGAATATCTTACAAAAAGATCTGAAGCTCTCGACCTTGACTTCTCTAAATGGTTTTCAGAATCTGTTGGAATCCTGGCAAAAACCAATGCAGATTTGTTCCTGTCTTTGATTTTATACGTCTACCTTATAATGTTTTGCTAGTTTTTTGATACTTTGTTAAAAAAAAATGTATTTCTCTCTTTTGTTTTTTCTCTCTTTTGTTTTCTATTGTTTATTGTTTATTGTTTAAGGAAATTCTACCATTGCTGTTCATCGTTCTTTAGTTTTAGCAGGTCGCTTTCGTAAATGAGCCCATCAGGCTCAATAAGATTTACCTGACTAAATAAAGGTTGAATGAACAGGTTCATGCTCCTGTTTTTATTGAAGTATGAACACACACACACACACACACACACACACACACACACACACACACACACACACAAAGCCTAAACGAATTTTAAAAGTAAAATTACCACAAATTTGCGACAAAAAATTAGTTAAATAAACAATATGATGCATAGACCAATCTGAAACGGATGTTAAATCAGTAAATCACATAAAAATATGCTAAATTGCTTTAAAAAAAAAGGGAATAAATGATAACACTGTCTTTCCAAGGATATAATTTTTAAAAAGAAATACGAAAAGAAAATGTATTTAGTGAGAGAGCACTCTAAATTAACTGTTTTGTCCCTGTTATCCAGGAAAAGCGTCTGTAAAACGTTTATGAACAGCTTTTTGTTCCACTAATCAGTTTGTTGTTTTTAACATGATTATTTTAAAATGTTTATTTTCTTGTAATAAGTTATGACTATATATATAACATTGAAATATTCCGTTTTCATTCTCTTTTTAATTGTAATTTTAGGCCATGAATGAATTTACATGAAGAGTGTGACAAGCAGCTGGTCCAACCCAAGTAGAAACAAACAGATAAAATTAATAATTAAAACAAAGAAAAAAACACAACATATAAAAAAAGAGTATGAATGCATTTAAACAACAGCAATAAGAGGTTAAACAAATATAAAACATGTGCTATGAGACAGTGACTGACATGAGTCGCAATCAGCCAAAACTTATACACGAACAACATAAAATTAACACTTATTGACAAAAACAATTACAATAAAACGATTGACGAAATAAATCAAATGAGCAAAGACAAGCCCCAAAAATTATCACAATCAATTAACCAGGACAAAAGAGCCAAAAAAGGAGGACAAAAATTAGCTTAAACAGATATGATGATAAATATATATATACTGTATATATATATAAATATATATA
>JBBPBX010034430.1:0-15741 GCA_038048925.1 Garcialebias charrua
GGCATACTTGTTGCCCCCCATCTCGGTGCCTGTACGTTGGGGTTCACCCCGGTGAACGAGAGGGTAGCCTCCCTTCGCCTACGTGTGGGGGGACGGGCTCTGACTGTTGTTTGTGCCTATGCGCCGAACGGCAGCGCAGATTACCCACCCTTTTTGGAGTCCTTGGAGGGGGTATTGGAGGGTGCGCCTCCTGGGGACTCCCTTGTTCTGCTGGGGGACTTCAACGCTCACGTGGGCAATGACAGTGAGACCTGGAGGGGTGTGGTTGGGAGGAACGGCCCCCCTGATCTGAACCCGAGTGGTGTTCTGTTGTTGGACTTCTGTGCTCGTCATGGATTGTCCATAACGAACACCATGTTCAGGCATAAGGGTGTCCATATGTGCTCTTGGCACCAGGACACCCTAGGTCGTAGTTCAATGATCGACTTTGTTGTCGTCTCATCTGATCTGCGGCCGCATGTCCTGGACACTCGGGTGAAGAGAGGGGCGGAGCTGTCAACTGACCACTACCTGGTGGTGAGTTGGCTCCGATGGTGGGGGAGGATGCCGGTCAGACCTGGCAGACCCAAACGTATTGTGAGGGTCTGCTGGGAACGTCTGGCAGAGTCTCCCGTAAGACGGAGCTTTAACTCCCACCTCCGGGAGAGCTTTGAACACGTTCCGAGGGAGGCGGGGGACATTGAGCCCGAGTGGGCCATGTTTCGCGCCTCTATTGTCGAGGCAGCTTATCGGAGTTGTGGCCGCAAGGTTGTTGGTGCCTGTCGTGGTGGCAACCCTCGAACCCGGTGGTGGACACCGGCGGTGAGGGATGCTGTCAAGCTGAAGAAGGAGTCCTATTGGGCCTTTTTGGCCTGTGGGACCCCGGAAGCAGCAGATAGGTACCGGCAGTCCAAGCGGCATGCGGCTCGGGTGGTTGCTGAGGCAAAAACTCGGGCGTGGGAGGAGTTCGGAGAGGCCATGGAGAATGACTTCCGTACGGCTTCGAGGCGATTCTGGTCCACCATCCGGCGTCTCAGGGGGGGAAAGCGGTACGCGACCAACACCATTTATGGTGGGGATGGCGTGCTGTTGACCTCAACTCGGGATGTTGTGAGTCGGTGGGCGGAATACTTCGAAGACCTCCTCAATCCTACTGGCACGTCTTCCACTGAGGAAGCGGAGCCTGGGGACTTTGGATCGGGCTCTCCAATCTCTGGTGCGGAGGTCGCCGAGGTGGTTAAAAAGCTCCGCGGTGGCAAGGCTCCGGGGGTGGATGAGATTCGTCCTGAGTTCCTTAGGGCTCTGGATGTTGTGGGGTTGTGTTGGCTTACGCGACTCTGCAATATCGCGTGGACATCGGGGGCAGTTCCCTTGGATTGGCAGACTGGGGTGGTGGTTCCCCTATTCAAAAAGGGGGACCGTAGGGTGTGTTCCAACTATAGAGGGATCACACTCTTAAGCCTCCCTGGTAAGGTCTATTCAGGGGTTCTGGAGAGGAGGGTCCGTCGGATAGTCGAACCTCGGATTCAGGAGGAGCAGTGTGGTTTTCGTCCTGGTCGTGGAACACTAGACCAGCTCTACACCCTCAACAGGGTCCTGGAGGGTGCGTGGGAGTTTGCCCAACCAGTTTACATGTGCTTTGTAGACTTGGAAAAGGCATTCGACCGCGTCCCTCGGGGGGTTCTGTGGCGGGTACTCCGGGAGTATGGGGTACCAGGCCCATTGATATGGGCTGTTAGGTCCCTGTACGACCGGTGTCAGAGCTTGGTCCGCATTGCCGGCAGTAAGTCAGGCTCGTTTCCGGTGAGAGTTGGACTCCGCCAAGGTTGCCCTTTGTCACCGATTCTGTTTATAACTTTTATGGACAGAATTTCTAGGCGCAGCCAAGGTGTTGAGAGGATCCGTTTTGGTGGCCTTAGAATCGCTTCTCTGTTTTTTGCAGATGATGTGGTCCTATTGGCTTCATCAGCTCGTGATCTACAGCTTTCACTGGAGCGGTTTGCAGCTGAATGCGATGCGGCCGGGATGAGGATCAGTTCCTCCAAATCCGAGGCCATGGTCTTGAGCCGGAAAAGGGTAGCGTGCCCTCTCCGGGTCGGGGAGGAGGTCCTGCCCCAAGTGGAGGAGTTTAAGTATCTCGGGATCTTGTTCACGAATGAGGGAAAACTGGAGCGTGAGATCGATAGGCGGATAGGTGCAGCGTCCGCAGTGAAGCGGGCGCTGTACCGGTCTGTCGTGGTGAAGAGAGAGCTGAGTCAAAAGGCAAAGCTCTCAATTTACCGATCGATCTACGTTCCCACCCTCATCTATGGTCATGAGCTTTGGGTTATGACCGAAAGAACAAGATCTCGGATACAAGCGGCTGAAATGAGTTTTCTCCGCAGGGTGGCTGGACTCTCCCTTAGAGATAGGGTGAGAAGCTCAGTCATCCGGGAGGGACTCGGAGTAGAGCCGCTGCTTCTCCACATCGAGAGGAGCCAGTTGAGGTGGCTCGGGCATCTGGTTAGGATGCCTCCTGGACGCCTCCCTGGTGAGGTGTTCCGGGCATGTCCCACCGGGAGGAGACCCAGAGGAAGACCCAGGATACGCTGGAGGGACTATGTTTCTCGGCTGGCCTGGGAACGCCTTGGGATTCCCCCAGAGGAGCTGCTCCAAGTGGCTGGGGAGAGGGAAGTCTGGGCCTCCCTACTTAGGCTGCTACCCCCGCGACCCGACCCCGGATAAGCGGAAGAAAATGGATGGATGGATGGGAAATCAACACAGTCCACTCCCCGTTTTAAGTTTCGTTTTTGATTGTGGCACTATGAGTTGTAAATCTTGTTGGCTTTGATCAACGGATACAGATTTAAACTATACATTGAATTTATAAATGTACAGGACATTTATACAGGAATTACAACTCATAGTGCCACAATCAAAAACGAAACTTAAAACGGCGAGTGGACTGTGTTGATTTCCCATAATGCTTAGCGGTATGTTAGTGTTCCGGGCCGCACCATGAGTGAGATGGACGTCTGTGATATCGACCTGCCTCTTGTGTGCTATTAAAGTTTGGGTGTTTCCTGTTGTGAGGCTCAGAGTGTCTTCATTGGTTTTAACTCACACAATGTTAAGACAGTAGTCACATAATACAGGTATGGTGTAACACACGTGCTCTCCGTTCAAGAAATTCATTCCAAAGTTTGAAACCAACGTGTATCATGGATCGGAAATATCTATACATAAATTATGCTGGTATCGGAGGCCGATACTGGATCGGATCGGCCCCATCCCTACTTTTAGGTATTTCTTGGCATTTAATTGTCAATTTTTGTGCTTTCAATGTCATAGAATGCTTAAATTATAAAGGCAAAGCTTGCATGCTGTACTAGTTGCTATAGCAATCTTGCTATTTTGAACAATCCTATTGTTGAGATTACCCGTATGGAAGTTCTAAATCGGTCTGCAGAAGAGAAGGAGCTCTGCTTTATTTCTCAGCTTCATGCATCGACACTGCGAGATGTGCCGTAACCCCTCGCAAGGCCTCTGTTTACAGACACTTCCCTGTGTGTTTTGGTGTGTGTACAGAAAAGCAAGAGTCGCACCTCATCCCCGTTCCAACTCATTTCCCCAAAGTTAGCGCTGATGGGAATTCTCGTCAAGCAGCAAAGCGAGTATACGCATCATCAACGAGCGGGGGGTTCAGGCGCACACAACAAAGGGACAGATGCTTGCCAACACGTGGGCGTGAGCACAGCATCCTCCAGCTGAAGGGCGGTCTCCTTAATCACCATGACACCCTGCTGCTCTGTTGTCTTGGCAGAACAACGCAGAAACAAACAGACACGGCAAACTTGAATAGATACATTCTGTTGGGAGTGGGATTTACACGCCTCGTTTTTTGGCACCGTGACACCACGCCACTGGAAGGTTTTGTTTAACAGGCGCGTAATTAATTTAAGGTTGTTGGTTTTTTTTTCCACTGCTCATGATTAAGGGGCAAAAATGTCTTGAAATATGGTGCAACGCATCATTGACGCAACTTTTCACTTTACTTTTCTTGCAAGGTCTTCCCAGAGGTATTTTAGTTTCACAGTGACGATAAATATAGACCTCTAGTTTCAAGTGAGTAGTGCATAGATTTAAAAAATAAATAAATTTAAAAATGGTTGCAAACAGTGATGAAGAAGCCAAGCGGGTGCAGTCTGAGGCACAGTTGCCACGGCAACTACATAATTAAAGCTTCAATTCTAAAAACCGATAGCAGAAACGGTAACAATGGCTTTTTGCTTTTTTAAAGTCTAATCTAAATGACTTAAAATTAAGCCAAAGTGTGATTTTAATAAAAATACTACTACAAAAGTAATCTGACTTTATCCAGGTGTATGTGTTTATTACAGATCTTATTGTTCTACATTTTCCAAACAGAGCACTTCGCTGTCAGATTGCATGGTTTAATTGTGTTTCCTAGAGTTTCCAAAAGCAGAATGGGAGGAAGATCTTTCAGTTTTCAGGCTCCTCTCTAGTGGAACCAACTTCCAGTTTCTGTCCGTGAGGCTGACGCATTGTCCAGTTTGAAGACTGGGATTACCGTAAGTAATAATAATAAACTTTACAGGGAGTCCTCGAGTTACGGCGCCCTCGACTCACGGCAACTCGGACTTACGAACAGACTTATGAACAGTACAGTTGTACATTAAATGGTATGTGTTTTTAGGTGTTTTTAGATGAAAGTGTGTTAGCTAAACCTTGGATGTTCTCTGTCCGCTGGACTCGGTTCTCGAGGACAGCCTGGGAGGGCAGCTGCTGGGGTCGTTATTATCATCAAGCTGCTAGCAGGGCCTGCTAACGTGGCTAATGCTGCTAACGCTGTCCTCCATCTGCCTGCACAGACCAAACTCTACGGAACGCTTCGGTTCCACAGGGAAACCGTTCGCTGTCTGCTGGACCCAGTTCTGGACTGCGGTCTGTGAGGGCAGCTGCAGCGGTCGTTATTACCATCAAGCTGCTAACAAGACCTGCTAAGTTGCTAACAAGACCACGCCACGAACGGAACAGAACCATGATGTTGAAAATAACCTCACTTCTAACCAAATCACACTGTAGATGTATTTCTTTTTCAAATTTGGCACCTTGTTTTTCTGTAGTATTTTTTATGTTTATTTAGTATGGTAGTGTTTTTTAATGTTATTTTTAAATATGTTAATAGGTTTTAGTATGTTTTTTAGTATTTTTGTTGCATAACTTAATATTTCTTGTTGTTTTTTTTGGTTTGTTTGTTTGACTCGAGACGGTTCTTCTCATCCTTCATTGCATTGTTGACCTTGTGTTGATTTTGCATAAGACAAAGCTAACCTAACCTGACCTCATTTCATCAAATGAATAGTTACAAATGATAAAAACAGATAGATTGTATTTGTAATTATTTTTATCCAAACATTATTCTTTTTGTCTTTCCTCCTATGGAATCGCCTGCTCGCCTCCATTCTCGACCTCCCGTTCTGTGTCCATTCCTCCTTCCATTTTTTTAAAATAACACCTCTTTCCTCATGTTTTCCCTTTTCCTTATCTAAACGAAAAGTGTAGCGCTTCTCACGAGGCTGCAGCCTCAGGCATCCCCGTCTGCCCATGTTGTTTTTCTTTGGATGGATGTACTGAAATGTAATTCCGTTGTGCTTCTGTGCAATGACAATAAAGGTTGATTTTGATTCTGTCCTCTCAAATCCAGCCGATTGAAGCAGATGGCGGTTCTGAACGTTTGGTGCTGTTCTGAGTTTTTCCTTTCCCCTGTTGCCTTCGTGCTTGCTCAGGATGGGAGAATGTGACAAAATAAAGACTCGGCGTAATCTGCTGGCAACTTTAGATAAATGTTACTACCGGTAATTGAATTTTTATGTTCAGATGCTGATCATAAAATTAGAATATCGTGAAAAAGTTGATTTATTTCAGTATGGTAGTTCCATTAAAAAAATGAAACCTATATTATATTCATTCATTACAAACAGACTGATATATTTCAAATGTTTATTTTTTATGTTGATGATTATAGCTGACAACTAATGAAAACCTCAAATTCAGTATCTCAGAAAATTAGAATATTGTTTAAAGGTTCAATTTTGAAGACACCTGGTGCCACAGTCTAACCAGCTAATCAACTCAAAACGCCTGCAAATGCCTTTAAATGATCTCAGTCTAGTTCTGTAGGCTACACAATCATGGAGAAGACTGCTGACTTGACCATTGACACCTTGCACAAGGAGGGCAAGACACAAAAGGTTATTGCTAAAGAGGCTGGCTGTTCAGAGCTCTGTCCAAGAACGTTAATAGAGAGCTGAAGGGAAGGAAATTATGTGGTAGAAAATGGCGTACAAGCAATAGGGATAACTGCACCCTGGAGAAGACTGTGAAACAAAACCCATTCCAAAATGTGGGGGAGATTCACAAAGAGCTGACTGCAGCTGGAGTCAGTGCTTCAAGAACCACCATGCTCAGACGTATGCAAGACAAGGGTTTCAGCTGTTGCATTCCTCGTGTCAAGCCACTCTTGAACAAGAGACGGCGTCAGAAGCATCTCGCCCGGAACTGCTGGTCCAAAGTTATGTTCTCTGGTGAAAGTAAATTTTGCATTTCCTTTTGAAATCAAGGTCCCAGAGTCTGGAGGAAGAGGAGAGGAACGGAATCCATGTTGCTTGAGGACCAGTGTCAAGTTTCCACAGTCAGTGATGGTTTGGGGTGCTGTGCCATCTGCTGGTGTTGGTCCACTGTGTTTTCTGAGGTCCAAGGTCAACACAGCCGTCTACCAGGAATATGCTGGTGAAGATTCTCAGTCTACCAGGACGTTTTAGAGACTTCATGCTTCCTGCTGCTGACCAACTTTTTGGAGATGCAGATTTAATTTTCCAACAGGACTTGTCACCTGCACACAGTGTCAAAGCTGCCAGTACCTGGTTTAAGGACCATGATATCCCTGTTCCTAATTGGCCAGCAAACTCACCTGAGCTTAACGCTATAGAAAATCTATGGAGTATTGTGAAGAGACCAGACCCAACAATTCAGAAGAGCTGAAGGCCACGATCAGAGTAACCTGGGCTCTCATAACACCTGAGCAGTGCCACAGACTGATGGAATCCATGTCAGGTCGCATTGCTGCAGTAATCCAGGCAAAAGGAGCCTCAACCAAGTATTGAGTGCTGTACATGTTCATACTTTTCAGTTGGCGACATTTCTAAAAATCATTTTTATTGGTCTTCAGTAATATTCTAATTTTCTGAGATACTGAATTTGGGGTTTTCATTAGTTGTCAGTTATAATCATCAACATTAAAATAGATAAACATTTTAAATATATCAGTTTGTGTGTGATGAATGATATAATATACACGTTTTACTTTTTGAATGGAATTACTGTAATAAATCAACTTTTTAATGATCTAATTTTATGACCAGCACCTGTATACGAATGTTTCTGTTCAGTGTCCTGAGATGACTTGTTGTGACTCTGCACTATAGAAATAAACTGATTTGAATTGTGTGTCTTTGGAGTTTGAGTAAGAACTACAACTTTGTCTCTTCCTGTCACACGACCAGCACCTGGCTGCACAGCTGCTCCTCATTAGCTCGTTAGGAAACAGACTCTGCTTCCACACACATCAATCAATTTTTTTTTTTTTCGGACACGTATGGTCACATGTTTACAGTACTGAGTAAAGTTAAAACATTTCTTCAAATCTTTATCTTTGACAACCGTCTGCCTGATGCCGTCTTCATCCAGCTGTCTGTAAGTCTGTTTTGTCACTTGTCAGTTCACTTTGTAGTCTATGGTTTTAGCTAATGTTTGTAATGTCTAATTTTTAGCATGTCAAAGTATCAGCAATCTGAATTGTATATTTAGGGGTAAAGTGCTTTGTAGACCAGAGATGTCTACTGAAGACAACTGGACCAGAACAGTTAAAACTTTTAATTTTGGCACACACAAAAATAATGATACCAAGCACTGAACAGTTTGTAAATTATTAGGAACAAAAAGTTGTATAGTAAATGCACTAATAGCTTTATTTACGTATTTAACTGTTATTTTTTTTAAAACTTTTTCGTTTATTCCAATTTGCTTTAAATGAACTTTTGAAGAGCAGGGCAGGGCCCGCATCTAAGAGTATGAACAAAATTGTAATTGTATTTTACCAAAATCAGACCACTTCCATCTTATTCCGAGTTTTAGATATAATTTATGAAGGGTTTAAATGATGATAAATGCGAGGTGAGTGGCAATGGACACAGAACTGACCCTTGAAGAAGCCACAGGGAGCTGAAGAGGATTATCTAAAACAAAAATTAATAAAATAAAACATCAGAAATTACTTGAACTATGACAGACTGTACATTTAATCAAGTTGGAACGTACAACCCACAGTACCGAATACAATGCTGCAAACAGGTCCAAAACAAAGCAGCAGAGTTCTCAGAGGAAACTTCTCTCATGCATCCTAACCCCTCACCCTGGTCAACAACCGCTGGCACCAACGTAGCACTAAGCTAGCAGCGCGCAATGTAGACATACTAGCTAAGATGCCACAGACGTAGCACTCTGCTTTTAGATTTGACAG
This sequence comes from Garcialebias charrua, assembly GCA_038048925.1. Lineage (NCBI taxonomy): Eukaryota > Metazoa > Chordata > Actinopteri > Cyprinodontiformes > Rivulidae > Garcialebias > Garcialebias charrua. The sequence continues at coordinate 8,561 of JBBPBX010034430.1, forward strand.
TCGTCAGCGTAGAAATTCATTCAACCTTTATTTATACAGGCTAGCCTCGTTGAGTCACGGGGACTCATTTACAAGAGGGACCTGTCTCACTCACACCAAACAACCATCCACTCTCACACTCACAAATGAAAATGTATGTTGTGTGGCACCAAGTGGCAGCAGGTAAAACAAAACTAAAAGGGGATCGAGGATGGACCCTTGCGGTACCCCACATTTAAGCACTGCCAAAGCTGAATTAAAATATTTGATGGAGACTTAAGGCCGAGATACACTTGAGCGTCCTCACGATACGCCTATACGCAACGTACGTACGCCAAGGCAAAAGCGTAGCCCCGCGTAGCCCCTCAGGGCACATACGCGCAAAGCTTTTTTTTTTACGTCCGCGTGCGCGATGCGCGGTGTCTGACCATAAACTTCCCCGGCGCCGGACTGTTTTGTATGTTACACAAATGAAATAAATTCCCCTTCTTTATCGCTGATCGGGCCTTTTCTTTTGTTTTTTTGCCTAAAGTCAAGTAATCACTTCTTCCTCCGTTCACTCGATGAATGAAATGAATGAATTCAGGTCCTACCTGGGTGCGCGATGTTTTAAATATCCCTGGTGGGCTGTGTGCTGCAGGAAAAGCACTCCCTGTTATTATTTTTATTTCTGAGAGAACTTTTTATAACATATATAGTAGAAACACCGCATCAGAACACCGCCGCGGTCTTCAGCGAGCTACATGAGCTGACTGAAAGCTGTCAATCATTTCAGTAGGCGTGTCAGCAAGTGACCAATCAGCGAGCTCAGTTGAGTCCCCTCCGTGCGCAGCTGCTCATATTACAACAAGGAGAACGCGAGCGTTTGAAAGCTGATAGTTTCTGAAGTATAGCAGCAAAACACATGCGCACAAAATGCGCGCGTAGAGTGGCGTACCTGAGGACGCTCTGGTGTATTTCAGCCTTAAAAAGGACCTGTCAGCCCCCCATGTCAACAACTGCCAGTAGCGTTAAAAAAATTTAAATGTGAGGGGAACATGTCCTCTTCACAAATAATTGATGCAAATCCTATGCTTGGTATCTTCTACTTATCTGTACAGGGAACCCCCGACCTACGAACGAGTTTGGGACCTAAGAACCGTTCGCAGCTCGATCCGTTCGTAGGTAGGGGGTGAAAATTATATTAAAAAAAAATTATTATTCATTCATTCATTCATTCAACCTTTATTTATCATGCTAACGGAGCGCGCGCACACATTTAAGCATGTACAGTAGTGTACTGTAATGTTAAACATTGCTATTCACATTTACAGAATAAATAAAAATATATTTTCTTACTTTGAGATGGTCAAAGCCGACATAGGTTGCCATGCGTTGATTGTTTTCGGGCCAAGCAGCGCGGGGGCCGGCAAGCCACCGCAGCTGCTCCAGACCTGTGTTAGCTAGCTGGCTAGCTTCTGCTAGCCAAGCCATGAGCTAGTGTTGGAGCGGCGGCGCGATCAATCTGCAGCTGCTGCTCCAGCCTGAGACGTCCACAGAGCTATTCCAGCTAGTAATTAATCCATATGATGCGATCCTGGTCACCAGTGTTCAAAAGGCCGGCTCCCGTGTTAGCTCCAGTGTTAGCTCTGGAGCTAGCCAGGCCGGAGGTGTAGCCAGGCCGGCCGGAGGTGTTCGCACGGCGGCCTGGCACGATCGGCGATAAATCCGCTGCTGCCTGAGACATCCACAAAGTTCACAGAGACGTTTCCAGCTAGTAATTAATCCATATGAAGCCATCCTGGTCACCAGTCTTCGTCCGGCTCTCGGCAGCTAACCTAAGATGGCGTCCGGTGTTCTACATTAATTTGTGACCGGAGACCCCAGTGACTGAACCTAAAATAGCGTCCGGTGTTCTACATTAATTTGTGACCGTGTAAACTGAAGACCTACTTCCTGTTGCCCAAGATTGCTCAAAAATTGCTCAAAAATGATCAGAAATGATCTTTTTTATCATAATTATTATTTATAAAGCCTTTAAAACAACCAGAGCTGCAACAAAGTGATGTACACATGAAATTAAGAACATTTAAACACAAAAAAAAAAAAATTTTTTTTTTTTTTTAATACAGTAATTTCATATTTTTATTAAATATGATATGTTCGTAGGTCCCGTGGTTCGCAGGTCGATGGGGTCGTAGGTCGGGGGTTACCTGTAGTCTGGTCCAGTAGAAAAACTCTGACCTCCCTCTCCCCAGTAGAGCTGTCATTTCCAACCCAGAGCCCGGCCCTCCCGACCTGGATTTGGGCTAGGCCAAGCTATAATAATGTGCGGGCCGGGTCAGTGTCGGGCTTTTTATTGCATCAGGGATGTGTGCGGTTGACGATCCAATACAGGTAGTCCTTGACTTACGACGTTTTGCGGTTACGAACATCCTCCCATTGAAAAGCATTGTTTCGAGTTACACGGTTTATGCGCCTTTACACCAAAAAATACGGTACCGAAACTCGGCGGAAATTTACAGAAGGGAGGGGGAGAGTGTACCTTAGCGGCCACAGGCGTAGGATTACAGCTGAAAATTACAGGAGACCTTATTGTTTACAGGCAGACCGGGGCAGAGGAGGTTAGGAGGGGCTAACATGCTAACAGACCTTACTGTAAAACTCTGGACCACGCGTGGAAAAGTACAGGACACCTTTGTTTGGACCAGAGGTTTACGAGGCAGAGAGGCTACAGCTGAGCAACGAGCTAACAAGCGGAGGAAGGCTTCACCAGCTCCCAGTAGGTTATTAACTCTTTTTTTCCCCCTTCATTATGGCTCCAAATGTATGGAGCTAACATGCTAACAGGCCTTACTGTAAACAGTCTGGACCGCGCGATCTACAGGCAGCCTCAGATGTTGGAGGACCACCTAGCTAACAGACGGAGGAAGGCTTCATCAGCTCCCAGTAGGTTAACTCTTTTCTCCCTTCATTATGGCTCCAAATGTATGTGTTTTTTGATAATTATGTAGGGTACTGTGTTAGGATTGGCTAAGTGCTTGGTAAAATACAGAATTGTACGTATAAGGTGCAGTTTGGATGTATTTTCCGACTTACGATGAAATTCCACCTGTAACGTCATGTAGGAACGGAACTCGTTCGTAAGTTGGGAACTACCTGTATATGCAAACATGGCTTGTCATACAATCACCGGCCGCACGCGGCCATTTGACCTCACTCTGACCAGTCAGTTGAAAGAGGTAAAAAAATCAGTTAAGCTTCAGATGGTCTACTGCCATACGACGTGTCAGAGCAGGGTCCAATGCAGGTAGAAGCCGGGGAAGCCTTTAATGCGCTTTGACTGCTCCTCAGTTCTGATCTTCTGCCCCTTTTACTCAGCCATGCATCCGCCAACTGTTAATAATAGTTGGTGGTATAAGCAGTCAAAGCTTAATTAAAGATGTCTTTTTTTTTTTCGGATTCGGACCTGTAATTACTGTTAATTCGTCAAATCAGGTGGAGTTTGGAGATGATGGCTGGGGCTGGGTCGGGTCAATTTATTTGGATCAGAGTGCCCCTCTACTCCCTAGTGACACTCTGGCTCCTCCTGGGCATATCAGTGCATTCTCAGACAGAGAAGATGTACAATCCCTCCAGTGGGTTTTGGGCCTGACCTGCTGGGGCCACTTACCAGTGGGACGTACCCAGAAAACCAGCAGAAGGAGGCTTCCTAATCAGATGAACCACCTCAGCTGACTCCTTTCTATGCAGAGGAGCAGCAACTCTATTCCAAATTCCCCCTAGATGAAGAAGCTTTTTACCCTCTCTATAAGGCTGAGTCAGGCCAACCTATGAAGGAAGCTCATTTCAGCCATCTGTAACCAAGATCTTGTTCTTTTGGTCACAATCCAAACCTCGTGTCCACAGCTGAGGGTTGGAACATAGAATAGTAAATCCAGAGTGTTGCCTTTCAACTCAGTTCTTCACAACGGCAGATAAAAGCAACACCCTCATTACAGAGGATGACTCCCCGATCAGTCGATCCATCTCTCGCTCCATCCTACCATCAATCAGGAACAAGACTAAATACCTAAACTCCTCCACCGCAGGCAATGACACAAACATTTAAAGTATAGTAAGACTTCGGATGAAAAATGGCACATTTTCTCACAATTGCGAGTCCCAACAATATCATATCACCTTGGTCTCACATTGGTTTGTTTGTGGTTTGAGGATCCAGTACCATTCCCCAGATGTCAACTGTTGCTACAAGCAATGGCCTGGGATGGATTGGCCTAAAGGTAGATAAGATGTTTTAAATTAAGGCTTCTGCTTAAGTTTAATTTGTTCCCCTGGAGTTTACACCAACCATGTTTTACCCACCATTCTTTATACAGTACTCTCTTTGCAATCCAGCTGAATTTCCAAACTTGTCCTCCTGGCAACTTAAGAGTGACTTTTCATTGAGGACCTCTGTAAAAGATGCCGTCTTACTTTGACAGACTTTTACAAAAAGCTTGTGTGTTTAACTGACTGACAAACCACAAGCAGTGCATACAGCCTCAGGAAAATTGTGCTATTGGTCTGTTGGGACAGAACAAACTCGCACTCACCAAACCTCCATTACCAGGTTTTGACGTTTACAAGAAACTATATGACAAGTCGAAGGGTATACGCTTGTTGATGAATATTCTTGTTTGTGTTACAGGACTCAAGGACATGCCGCAGGTGAGACGTGCCACATCAGATCACATGGAAACGTTGTAGAGCTCGAAATGTAGAGATTAGAACTGTTTAGAAATAGCCATTGTTAAAAACAAATTCCAACTCGTTGTTTGTCGTAGGAAAATTTTGGCGAGGGTGAAACGAAGAAGCAGTATGAAGAAGCGTCATGTTGTTAGTGAGTCCGAGTTATTTTCTGCTGCCTCGGAGACTGAAGATGAATGGATTGTAGAGTAACGTATACGCTGTCGGAGACGGAGAGGGAATGGTACAAGTACCGAAGGACCAAGTAAGAAATACAATAGAGGCACTTCAGTTTCTGTGAAAACTGAATGACGGCAGCTTGTTTCGGATGACAAACTCGTTATTTTAGTGCGCTACAAGGAGCTGCAGGAGTTTTACTTGATGGAATTTTGTGTATGGTAAATTTCTATGCATGTTACAGCCTGAAATCACTGCAGCGTTCTGGCAGTGATAACTTTTCAGAGTGATGCCTGAAAACTAAGGGCCTGCACACGGGCAGTCTTTGTTAGGCCCACTTTAGTCCAATGATCCGTTCTATTTGTTTTCCTGTTTATATTTGTTATTCCAAATTCTATCCCTATTCTGTACGTTTTTCGGCACGAGTCTCGTCATACAGCTTTTAAGCAATTTCAGCAATTTTACATCCTTCGAGTCTTTAGATGTGTTTACAACCTTTTACTGCTTCTTTTACATTTTGATCTGCTTCCGCTTCTTTCAGCTTCCTTGTGCAAATTTAAACTTTTTTCAGCTAATTTCAGCTGTTTTTGCTCCTTTCAGATTCTTTCTGCAAACTACAAAATTGTTGTGCTTCTTCTAACTTATTTCTGCAAATTTTAGCTTATTCCTGCAAGTTTAGCTTTTTCTTCTATTTCAACTATATTTAGCTGTTTTTATGCTAATTTTAGCTTTTCATCTAATTCCTCATTTTTTGCACTCATTTCAACCTAATTCAGCAAAATTGTGCTCTCTCCACTTCCTTCTGGTAATTTAAGCTTCGTTCTGAAAATTTTAGCTTCTTTTCAGCTGGTTTTTCTAATTTCATTTTTTTTTCAGATAATTTTCACTTTTTTGTGATCATTTCTGCTTCTTTTCAGCATAATTGGACAAATGTGTTCTTTCTGTTTTCTTCTGCTAATTTAAGCTTATTCTACCTTTTCAGCTACTTAACTTTTTTTTAGCTAATTTCAGCTGTTTTTGCTCCTTTCAGATTCTTTCTGCAAACTACAAAATTTTTGTGCTTCTTCTAACTTATTTCGGCAAATTTTAGCTTATTCCTGCAAGTTTAGCTTTTTCTTCTATTTCAACTATTTAGCTGTTTTTATGCTAATTTTAGCTTTTCATCTAATTCCTCATTTTTTGCACTCATTTCAACCTAATTCAGCAAAATTGTGCTCTCTCCACTTCCTTCTGGTAATTTAAGCTTCGTTCTGAAAATTTTAGCTTCTTTTCAGCTGGTTTTTCTAATTTCAGTTTTTTTTTTCAAATAATTTCCACTTTTTTGTGATCATTTCTGCTTCTTTTCAGCATAATTGGACAAATGTGGTCTTTCTGTTTTCTTCTGCTAATTTAAGCTTATTCTACCTTTTCAGCTACTTAACGTTATTTTAGCTAATTTCAGCTGTTTTCAGCTTTTTTCAGATGAATTCAGGATTTTGTGGTAATTTTTGCTACTTTCAACCAAATTAACTTCTTTATGGTATTGTCAGCTTATGTTATTTTCTGTTTTTTTCTGCTAGCTTCAGCTTTTTCTGACATTTCAGCTACTATTTAGTTGTTGTTATGCTAATTTTACCTTTTTTCAGCAAATTCCACATTTTTTAAGCTCATCTCAGTTCTTTCCACTTCCTTCTGGTTGTTAAAGCTTCTTTCTGCCTTTTCAGCTTTACAGTTTATTTTTTTTTTATAATTTCATAGACTTTTGTAAGTCATAGTCATAATGTAAATTCTGACATTTCAACCAAACCATATTCAAACCCTGTAACTGGTAAATAAAGCTCAAGATGAGCTGAAATATCTTGAGGGAATGTTAATAATAATAATAATAATGAATTCAATTTATAACGCACTTTTCATTAGTGAAAATCTCAAAGTGCTACACACATTGAATGCTACACACATTCATACACCGGTAGCGGCAGACTACCATGCAAGGTGCTTTCCAGTCCTACCGGGAGCAACTCGGGGTTAAGTGTCTTGCCCAAGGACACGACACATGGTGTGGGGAACTGGGATTCGAAACGCCAACCTTCCGATCAGGGGACGACTGCCATTACCACTACGCCATGGCCGCCCCGTGTTAAACATGTTCTTCAAATTAGCTTAATTTTCTAATGCCAAACTTGCTTGGTAACAATATTTTGTTCTTTTTTAGACCAAACAAGAAAAAAAAAGTCTCTAAACAAGGAATTATTTTTTATTTTCTTAAAAATCCAGCAAAGTTCAGTCAGGTCTTCTGGATGGTTGAGGATCCACAATATTATTATTATAATATATAT
>JBBPBX010034431.1:0-32640 GCA_038048925.1 Garcialebias charrua
GTCGCAAGCATAAGGAATGATATTCCTTTCTGAGCACCAGGCTTCGAAAATGCGCCACTTCTGTGCGTATAAGGACTGTGTTGACCCAGCACAGGCATTCTGTATGGTTTTCACCATGTTCTCCGGTAGGCCCGAAGCTACCAGCCTGTCCTTTTCAGCTAACAGGCTGGAATTAGTTCCAGTCCCTGGCCTGAGTGGCTGGACTGGAACTTCCTGTGTGAGCCTTTGAGGGTCAACCAGGTTGGGGAGAGGGCTTCCACGTTGATGTGTTAACAGACTGCACTGATTGAGTTTTGTCGAAGACATATGAAGTCTATTAATTCTATTAGATCGAGTTGGAGCAAGGAACTTATTATTTCCCTCCAAAACAGGATGTATTGGATTGACGGGCTGCGGTTTTTGTAAACGAGCAGACCTCCTAATTCCAATTGGTGTCTCACCCAGTGGGATAATGTTGTGTGGGAGCAAGTCTGATGCAGCTTTGTGAGAGAAGTCATGTGCTGCTCGTTCACCGCTTGGGTGTTATGTGTCCTTCATGAATAATAAAGGGGCAGCTGCAACGTGTGAACGTGGAGCTGGTCCTTTGTGACCGGCAGACTTAAGATCATTTGTTGATAAGGAGCCTAGTTTCCTTTCAAAATCAGGAAGAGAAATCTGGTTCGACTTCGATCCGTCTACACACACGTAACATGATCACAGCTACTGCTGTGATGGTGTGAGATTTGTGGCCGCCTTGGGGCGCCCGTCGTGACTCCTCCATCCTTAGAATCTGTTGACGTGCCCTCCTGTGGTGCGAACATGTCACGTGTTCGTCTGGTTAGTGTATTGACCGGCCCCTCTTTCACCATGGAGCGGGGACTGGAACACGTGTCCTCTCTCACCTGTCTTTGCGAAAGGTGGAGGGTCTGTTCGCAGACGCCTCTGGGTCTGTCCTCTAGAGACAGGTCCTGAGGCACCCTGCTGGGGTTTATTGAATAGACTAACACCCCATGAGCCGTGAGGGAGGGGGATGTGGCCCCCCCTTTATGACGGCTGACAGGCCAGAGAGGCCCGTACTGTTGAAATTATTTGTGTTGTGTTGTTTTTTTTTGATAGTCAATAAAACAGGGATGTGCTGTTTTATGAGCTTTATTCGTGCTTATGTGCAACGACATACATGATTTGATGTCACTCACAGCAGGGAGAGCATGGTTTGTGCATGCAACAGAATTATCAGCCATTTGTACTTTGCTACAAATAAAGTCTGAACAAGGTGCGAACATTCCCGTTACCGCGTGGGCGGGAGGTCGTATAAAAAGTAAACGTGGACCTGGTTCATCAGGCACATTTTTGTCGGGTGTCCCGGCTCGCCGAGGAGGCCCTATGCCTGCTCGCCTGGCGTGGGACGAACCTATTTTTGCTCCATGCGTGCTCGGAGCGAGGTTGGCTCGGCGGGGGTCTTTGCCGAGGTTCTTCCTCGTATGCTGGCCGCTTCTGCGGTGGCGCACGCGTCGTCGAGCGGTGCCGAGGCTGTGCAGGTCTGCCTCCAGCAGGCTCCCTGGGGGGGGGGGGAAACTCCGACGGGGAATGCCCACCCTGAGAGCTTCAGCCTGCCTGCGCCTTTGGTCCAGCTTGGTCCGGATTCGCTCCAAAGTCTGACCAAATAGCCTCTCCGTCTCTATTGAGTGGTGGAGAAAAGGCACCTTTTGTCCCTCCGGTAAATCCGTCAGCGTCATCCACAGGTGGCGGATTACGATGACCACTTCCGCCATACCTCTGCCCTGAGCCACAGCCGTTGTCCCCATCATACGGAGGACGAAGTCTGTTGCTCTGCGGGCTTCATCCACTAAGTCGGCAGCAGCTTGCTTATCCGAGGTTACCTGCAGCTGTTGGAGTTTTTCCGCGAGGTAAGCTTGCATCATCGCGCGCGCCGCGTTCTTGAGCTCTGTAGCACTTCTCGAGAAGAGACGCCAAGGTTCTGCAAGCTTTGCTGGGAATAGTCGGTTTTGTCCCGGATGACTTGGGAGCTAGGTGGGACGCCAGTGTGTCCTCAATCTGAGGCGCGTTGGCTATTCCCACCTCATCCATCCCTTCCACATCGAGGAACTGTGAGAGAGGAAGGAGCATGGACGCTCGTGGTTGAGACCAGGTGCGGGTTAGTTCCGTGAGGAAGTCTGGGAACACGGGCATCCTTTGTCTCATTGCTGCCTGCTGTTTTGAATAAAAATAGTTCCCCGCCAGCCTCGTGACCTGTTGGCGAGGCGGAGGTTCCGGCCAGGGGATATGCAGCGCGTCCGTTGCTCTGTGACATAGGTCGAACAGGGCAGGAATAAAAAAATCAGTTTCAGGGCGCACAGGTACCGGGGTCCTGGAGAGGTCCTCTCCCGGATCCTCCACCAGCCTGATCAAGAAAGGTCATCAGAGACTCTACTTCCTCAGACGGCTGAGACGAGCTGGTCTGAGCAGCCCAGTTCTCACCTCCTTCTACAGGTGTGCAGTGGAGAGCATCCTGTGCTCCAGCATCAACGTGTGGCATGGAGGCTGCACAGTTGCAGAGAGGAAAGCTCTACAGAGAGTGGTGAAGGCTGCACAGAAGTCTGTTGGAGTCAGTCTCCCCACCATCACAGACATTTACACCTCCAGATGCAGGAAAAGAGCCACCTGCATCATGAAAGACCTCACTCACCCAGCACACTCACTCTTTGCCCCACTCCCCTCAGGACGGAGGTTGAGGAGCATCAAATGTAGAACCACTAGACTGAGGAACAGCTTCTACCCTGAGGCTGTTAGACTCATGAATAAATAAATAATGAGAATAAACACTGCAAAATATCACATCATGCTGATGCTGATCTGTTTTCTTGTTGCTGTGTTCCAGGGGCGGATCTACTGGGGTGGCATGGGGTGGCAGTTGCCACCCCAACAGAGAGCCTTGCCACCCTGTTTGCCACCCCAGCTGGACATTACGAATGCGAACATCTTTTTTCCGACAACATTGAATGCAGCACAATGTAGTCATATGGTCCACACTCCTTACCAGTTGGTGGCGGTAATGCTCACCTAACTTTCTTGCCAACTGCCAATAAATTTAAAGAAGAAGAAGCACAATGTACAACTGACTCAAGACGTCAAGTTCTGACTGAGTGGCGGGAAGTGAGAAATGAAATGAAAAGAGGACTGAACACACTTGTATTTCTGCTGCCTGCACTTTGGCTGTTTCATGTCTCTCCCTTTACATTGCATCATTTTATTTATATATACAGGTAGTCCCCGACTTACGAACGAGTTCCGTACCTACGGGCCGTTCGTAAGTCGAAAATTCGTAAGTAGGATCACATACAAAAAAAAAATGTTTTTTGTACAGTACTGTGCATCTATTTTTTTTATTCCTTTTTTAAAAATAAATAAATAGATGTACCGTACTGTACAGTTACCAAGCACTTAGCCTATCATAACACAGTTTACAAAGATGAAGGAGTGAGTTGAATTGTCTCCCTTTCACTTAATGTGAATGGAGCCTGCAGGGAGGAGGGAGACAATTCAACTCACTCCTTCATCTTTAAAAACTGTGTTAGGATAGGCTAAGTGCTTGGTAACTGTACAGTCCTGTACATTTATTTATTTATTTTAAAAAGTTTTTTTTTTATAATGAGATGCGTTCGTAAGTCCGAAACATTGTAAGTCGGGGGCGTCGTAAGTCGAGGACTACCTGTATACTGTATATATACTGTATGTATGTGTGTGGAGGGGGAGGGTGTTGCCTCCCCCTGAAACATCCTTGCCACCCTCTTGCCACCCCATAGATATTTTTCTAGATCCGCCCCTGCTGTGTTCATCTGTGACCATCTGCTCATACAGACTCATGTTCGTGCTGCTGTTTATAATGATGTTTTTCCACTACATTAGGGCTTAGTGTATTACTAGTTGATGTTTTTCTTAGTTAATTCTAGATGTTATTACTGTTTTTCTCTTGCATTTGTTGTTGGATGTAACTGGGACCCTGTGTACATAATCTCGTTTTCATCACATGTACCACATGCGGTGCAAATGACAATAAAGACTCTCTGACTCTCTGACTCTGTCTTAAAGTGTCACAGACATGATTTTTTTACTATTCATAAAATTGCTCAATATATATATATATATTATCATTTAAATATGTTATTTTTTGCAAACAAAATGATAAATCAATTTGATTTTCCTTTAAAAGTGATTTTTAACTTTGCTCCGTGTTTATTCATGGGAAATCCGATTACATGCGAATGCACCATCTGTGACGTAAATTCATGCAGAGCTCTGGGCTTGTCAGTGCGCGTGTGTGAGCTGCTCGACCTGAAGGTAAGTCTCATACGGCTGCAGACCTAAATTAGATCCTGCTGTTTCTTGTCCCATCACCCAAACTATTTTCTCCTTCCCAAACTGAAGACAAATTGCTCAAATCTTCACATAGATTGCTAAATTCGTTGTGTTTTAAATTGTCCGCTATTAAAGAGACCAGAGCCCTCAGCCCGATTTTACGTCACAGATGGTGCATTTGCGTGTAATCGGATTTCCCACGAATAAATCAATCAATCAATCAAACTTTATTTCAGACACAAAAAAGGTCCATAAACATACATAAAAAATCCATAAAAAACAATTAAAAATAAAGAAATAAAAGACAGATAATTCACTGAGTCACAAATAAATGATGGCGCCAATGATTCCACAATCTTGAACAAAATCTCACTGCACTAAAAGCAGGATTTACTAGATTTGCAATTATATTATTGCATGACACAGCCAATCTACACATGCATTTATACATAAGATTCCTGAGCACAGCAGCACATGTGGGAACAGCATTATGTACAAACATATGGCTAGCACTGCTCCATCTAGGCACTTTGAGGAGCAGCCTCATGCCATCATTGTATGCCACATAAAGTTTATGCAGGCTACTTTTTTTGTATCTTCGCCACAGATGGGCAGTGTATAGCGAGGTACAAAAAGCTTTAAAAAGAGCTATTTTCACAGAGGATGAACACATACCAAACTTTCTGATCAGAGTATTAGCTTGTGCATATATCATACGATACTGCCTACAGATGTCACGATCATCAGAGAGGTCATCAGATATGCAATGTCCCAAATATTTGATTTCACTGCATATATTGAGGACAGCACCAGATAGAGAGAAGTCAGGGGTTATCAGATGTTTATCTGCCCTACTTCTAGCAATCATAACTTTGCTTTTCTTAGCGTTATACTTGATGTCAAAGTCATAACCATATTGGGAACAGATCCTTAGTAATTGTTGAAAGCCAGCACTATAAGGGCACAAGACTACCAAATCATCTGCATACATTAAGTGATTAATTATGCGATCACCAACTATACAGCCTGTTTTACAACAATTCAAGCGCTTTGATAGTTCATCCATGTAGATGTTAAAAAGGTAAGGGGACAGTATACTTCCCTGCCTTACTCCGTTACCAACATTAAATGAATCAGACATTGTGTTACCCCATTTGACATACATTGATTGATGACCATACCAGTAGACAAGAATTCTGATCAGATATTTGGGTACACCTCTGCGTTCTAATTTGTAAAATAGTTTTTCATGATTCACACGATCAAATGCTTTAGAGGCATCAATAAAACACATAAATACCGTAGTGTTGTGAAAATTATACAAATCCAAAATCTCCTTTAGTGCAAAAATACACATGTCTGTGCCATGTTTAGGTTTAAAACCGAACTGATTATCAGAGGTCAAGACAAACTCTTCCAGCCTATTTAATAGGATTCTTTCTAAAACTTTCGACAAACTACTAGATAGAGCTATGGGTCGGTAATTTTCCAGGGAGCTGATCTTACCCGCTTTGTCTTTTATAATGGGTACGAGTATGACGGATAACATTGAATCAGGTAACAGGCCGTGTACTAGAAAGCCAGTGAAACACATAAATAAACACGGCGCAAAGTTTAAAATCACTTTTAAAGCAAAATTAAATTGATTTATTATTTTGTTTCCAAAAACGAACATATTTAAATGATAAAAGATATATATTTTGAGCAATTTTATGAATAGTAAAACAATCATGTCAGTGACACTTTAATATCTCCATGAGACAGTCTCACTGTGTCCCTGTTTGTGGAATAACCTCCATCTTTGTTTTTAATAAAACATTTTACTCACAATAAATAATCTGACCATCCATTCATCCATCCATTATCTTTGACCACTTCTGGTCTCTGGGTTGTGCTGGTGCCTCCAGCAGTCATTGTGTGAGAGACAGGGGACACTCTGGACAGGTACAGTATTCAGTCTGTCACAGGGACACAGGAACAAACAAAACGTTCACGTTTTCATTTTCAAATTTGGTTTGTTTGTCTTGATAACACTGATCACATCATCAAAAGAAAAAAAGCTTTGTTTGTTGTTTTACCCTAAAAAGTTTGCTGCAGACTTTATGTTAAATGGACTTTGTGAAATTATTTACCAAATTTAGTAAGAAATTCTGCAATGACCTACAGTATTTCTGATAATATTGTCATAAAAAGTGCATTTTTTCTGACTAACAAAAGTAAATACTGTAGATGGATAACTTGACATTTTCTTAAATGTATCCTTATGATGGTACCTCAACCTGAATCTAAATTCACAACCCAAACACAGATAAAAATTGTTCAATAACATTTCATTTTTTAATGTTTTTATTTAAAGAATTTATCAAAAGAACGATCAAAATAAAAAATATACCAAATATTTATTTTACGCGTGTATTCACTTAGATGTGACTAAATTTGAAAAAAAAAAAAAATCACTAAATTACATTTGTCATACTAGTGTTTTAGTATGCTCTCTTTCAACATGTCTTTGATGAGAAGACATGGTGAAGGAGAGCCTTCCTGCCCAGACGGGACATTGCAGCCGGGTACATGATGGATTCCTGGGGGCAGTGGAAGATCGTGTGTCTGTCCATATTATCAGTCGGGGATGTAGAAGAAGTATATGATTGGATTTATGATAACAGGATTTCTGCTTTTTGGAGTTGGTGGTTACCTGGTATATCGACAAAGTCAAAAAAACGTTTTCAGCTGTTCTGGTCATTGCCTGCCTGACCTATGAAGGAATGTGCCATGCTTTGAACACTCAGACTCAAATGCTGTGTGAGCTGAGCTGTAAGATGGATGTGATTTCTGCTGAGAATCACAGGCTATTTTTTTGGGGCTCCTGAATCTCGCGGGCAGGAAGGAATTGACCTTAGAGAAGTTACAAGCTCGGCCCGGCGGTACTGCAAATTTGGCTGTTTGGAGCTCCACTGAGATATACCAATGACACTGTAAGGCAGACAGAAATTAATGGAGTCGGCTTGACCCAAAACAACTGTTGTTATCTGAATCTGGCTCCCCCGAGTCAGCTTGGAAGTCTGGCTACCTCAAATTCTCCTGGATGTTATGTGAACAAAGATGCTCTGCTCCCACTGCAAGGTCCCTTCCCCAAGCACATCTGCGGCCCTGTCTCTGAGCGCCACTGAGGCCAGCTGATAAATGCACCTCCACTTATCACAGAGGGGGTGCACATCTGGAACGGTGTTCATGGACTTACTTCACACATGCATCCACTCATACACTCATTTGCACACACTCCCCTCAAACCAACACCTTTGCTGGCCTTCCTCATTGTGTCTTCTGTTGCTTTATTTACGCTGAGGTTGTTTGCAACCTCACACTGTGTCCTGTTTCTTATCTAATGAAAAAAGGCAGCACCTCTCATGAGGCTGCAGCCTCAGACACTCCTGTCTTCGCATGTCTATGTTGTTTAGCTTGTGTTTCTTGGACAGGCTGCACTGAAATGTAATTTTGTTGTGCTTTGGTGCAATGACAACAAAGGCTGATTCTGATTCTAGTATATTCATTCAACCTTTATTTATACAAGTTAGTCTCATTGAGCCTCGGGGACTCATTTCTCTTATATATATTTTCTATTTATTAATAGTCTTCTGAAATGTCTCTTCTTTTCACAGCTTTTCTCCTGGATGTGCAGCTTCTAGTTGCACATACTGTATAGAGCTTTCATCCAATCATATTTCGACTATCATCTGTTGCTGGGGTAAAATAAATCTGCCTCGATGCCTTCAGAACAAACAGAGCAGACACCTGCAGGTTAAAACAAACAATCAAACTGTTGCTTTAACCTATACATAGTTCCCACACACGTGGCGAGTATTGCGCAATACCGGGTTTTTCGCCACCCGTAAAGGCAGAAATGGCGGACAAACAGACTCGAGCTACCACAGCTAAATACATTACGTACTAGCTTCACCAAGGCACAAGAGCAAAATGGCAGTGGTCGTAGTTGAATGAGTTTGAGAAAGAAATCATGGAAGACGAAGCGGACAACTTGTCACAAAGTAGTTACTCTGATATCATTAATTATTTAATTACTACGAGGAGCGCACACCGAGGAGCTTCACAGCTTTAAATCCAAAAAAGATGTGTAAACTGTCTCAATCATATCTAACCAGCTAAATAAAGGTTTAACTAAAATAACACACAGCCAGCACAAACAGTCCAGGCTGAACACGGACCAGGACCAGCACTTTGAGTGTTACCGTGTTGGAAGTTAGCATGTCGCGTTAGCGGAGGGTCCGTCGCACGGAGGCTCGCGGCGAGCTCAGGTCGGACGGCGTGGATCCGTCGCGGCCGCGGGGGCACGTCCCATGGGACCGACGCGTCGCCCGCACGACTTGGCTCCCGTCCTCCTTCCCCCACTGGGGCGGTCTCCCCGCCGGTCCTCCGTGGTCCAGGAGGCCGTTGTCGCGTTAGCGAAATGCTAAGCTAACCACAGCAAGACGGTGCTGCTAAATAAATAAAAAAACAGCTCTAACACACAGACAGTTGTACTCTAACATTGTTCTGGCATTGTTTCACAAAATGATTTATGTAGAATATTTTGTTTACCGGCAACAAGCACGACATCTTCTGAGCAGATCCAAGCAGAGATGGGGCTGCTGTGAGTTTCTCCGATGAGATAAATGCTTCACGTTTACTTTTTTTTTGATTAAGTGAAACCTGCGCGTTGCCCAAACGTCTACCCGACTGGAACACCCACTGACCCAACACAAAGTAACCATTGCAATTAATTAGAAATTAACAAAAAAAACAACGTGAAAAATGCACCTCCAGTAGACTGCGCTCTTACTGCTGCGCCGCCTCTAAGCATGATGGTCCACCCGGAAATTCCACAGATGTGACGTCACATGGGAACTATGTATCAGATGTTGAGCTGGTGCCACCAAAGCCTTTTAACAGACATTAGACAACGTCAACATTTTAACACCATTTGACTGGACGGTTAGAGAGTGTACTGGTCGGAGCTAGTAAACTGCAGCTTCCTGCACAAGCTAAATGTTGAATGGACATTCTCAGACTTAAAGTGAAATAAAACTTGTGCCTGAAACATGAGAGAACACTGTTAGCTTCCACGATACAGTAATAGAAAAGGACTTATTGTTGAAACAAACGCCATGATGACCTGAAGGACAGAGAAACTGAACTCTGAAACAAATGAGAATGGAGTTTGTTTAAAATCAAAACTTTGATGAGTAAAATGTATTTTTGTTCAGATATTTTATATTTTTGTCAGTTTATTGCATCCACATTGATGCTTTTTGTAAACATATGTGGTGCAGCTGTGGCTGCAGCAGAAGGAATCATGTTGAATGGTGTTAATTGGGTTTCTTTCTTCAACAAAGACATTCATTCTACATTAGATACACCTGTCTGTGATGCAGCAGCTTATTATTGATGGTTTCTGTAGCCGTGCCATCATAATGACGGTTTTAAGAGGTGGATAAATTCAGGCAGGACACCACTGAAGGCCTATGAAATGCACGACCTGCCACTGGCAGACTAATACGTGCCTCTGCTTATTTTCACTGTGTGGCAGAAAGAACCATAAATATTCACATCATATGTGCTCACATATTATTGCACTTTTGTACAAATGGGCACAGACAGAATAAATATCAATTAATCTATGAAACAATATTCATTGGCACATGTGAATAGATCTAATATAACTTTCTCTTGAAAATTATTAAAGCAGAATGATCCACTGAACAACAACGTCCCACAGTGTTAAAACTGTATCCAATAGTCGAGATTAAATGTGGATAATGTCTTAAAAAGCATACTGTAATTAAATTTAATACCATCTCTACCGCTTGTCCAAAAGTTGTAAGAATACCTGTCACCCATCAGATCAACCTAATGCAGCCTGCAGGGACAGGAGCAGTGGGAGGTACCTGAGGGACACCTGGCAGAGCCTCAGAGACCACATGGACAACAACAGACTCTTTATAGGACATGTTAGGGGCAAACAAAGAGAACATTTTAAAAAGCTTTACATTTACTCTTCACCGTATTGCAGGAACATTTCCAACTTCAACATGATTGTCGCCGACAATCATGTTGAAGTTGGAAATGTACCTGCAATAAAAACTTTGAAAGTCAAACCTTCAGATGAGAGAAACTAAAGAGCCGCTGACACAGGACAGAGACGTCACGTTAGAAATTGATTTGATTTGATGTTTATTCATTAATTTAAAAAGAACAATACAAGACAGTTTCATCAGATACAAGAATACAAGTAGGATAAAATGAAAGGAGCAGAAAGAAGATGAAATCTTATTATATCTGCCCCTTATTTCACAGTTTGTTCAACCAATGATAACCTTCAAACTACATCACAAAATGAATAATTCTACTTAATTTTACTAACTGTAATACACAAACTACATCACAAAATGAATAATTCTACTTAATTTTATCTAACTGTAATACACAAACTACATCACAAAATGAATAATTCTACTTAATTTTTCTAACTGTAATACACAAACTACATCACAAAATGAATAATTCTACTTAATTTTTCTAACTGTAATACACAAACTACATCACAAAATGAATAATTCTACTTAATTTTTCTAACTGTAATACACAAACTACATCACAAAATGAATAATTCTACTTAATTTTTCTAACTGTAATACACAAACTACATCACAAAATGAATAATTCTACTTAATTTTTCTAACTGTAATACACAAACTACATCACAAAATGAATAATTCTACTTAATTTTTCTAACTGTAATACACAAACTACATCACAAAATGAATAATTCTACTTAATTTTTCTAACTGTAATACACAAACTACATCACAAAATGAATAATTCTACTTAATTTTTCTAACTGTAATACACAACACACTAAGCTACATCATCAGTCAACATAAGTGTAATACACAAACACACTAAGTTACATCATATATAGTTTTTGAGCAAGTCCTTTTTGACCTTTTTCTTAAATGTATACATTGATTTTGCATTTTTAACATCACTCTCCAGAGCATTCCACAATCGAACTCCCTGAATTGAGGTAGACCGTCCCTTTAAGCTGGTTCTGAATTGTGGTTTGATGAATATCTCTGTCCCTTTGAGATTGTAATCACTATGTCTTTTTATAAAATTTCTTTGGATATTTAAAGGTAACATCCATCAGAGCCTGAGGGGCTTCAGATTTAACAAACAGTACACCGATGTCACCTGCCCCTGAAGGATTTAAAAGGTAATTATTTGTAGTTTTGGAGACGAGTGTTTTTCTGGACTGGAATTGAACAAATAATGAAAGTAGTCAACTTTAATGTTTTTGGTGCAAGATATTCAGTTGGGTAGGAGTTACGCTGTGAAGAAGAAGATAGGCAGGATTTTTTTGTTGTGTAAATGGTTGTTTGTCCTGTTTGTCTCCATTTGTCCCTGTGATGGATTGGAAACCTGTCCAGGGTGTCCACCACCTTTCACACAGTGACTGCATTTCTGGGTGGAATTTACATGTTCTCTCCATGTGTGAGTCTTCTCCAGGTACTCCGCTTTCCTCCCAAAGACCAAAAACATGCATGTTAGACTGACTGGTAACTCTAAACTGTCCCTAAGTGTGAGTGGGAGAGTGAATGGTTGTTTGTCTCATTTGTCTCTATGTGTCCCTGTGATGGACTGGAGGCTTGTCCAGGGTGTCCCCCACCTTTCACACAGTGACTGCTGGATATGAGCACCAGTGACCCCTGTGATCTGGAAAGAAAAAAGTGGATACGGATGGATGGATGGATTTTTAAACACTATAAATTCTAGAAACCACAGTTTCTTCAAATTAATGTACATAATATAAAAAATTATACCCGACACGTCGTCACACCCACGTGCAGCTGGATGTAGAACACACCTTAAAATCGTGTGTGTGATAACACTGCAACATCCAAACAACACATTAGGAGAGATACCTGCATTGAGTTTTTAAAACCACCAGATCATGATAAAGTGATTTCTTACCACACACCCCAACAGCAGCAGCACAATCAGAGCTCTGACAAACTTTTCTGAAAGGCCACACCTGCTCCTTTATCTGCTTGCCTTTCAATCAGTGATGGAGAGCACCAACAGGTGCCACTGGTTACGTGTGGATATCCTAACTGGGCCTTTGTCAAGTCAGCGAGGAAATCTACAAAACACAATAATGAAAAGAAAAAGGAGAACAGAAGAAAAAACATTGTCATCCCTTATGTTGCTGGAGTCTCAGAGAATTTCAGAAGGATTTTCAACAAACACAACATCCCAGTACATTTCAAACCCAGCAGGACTCTCAGACAGAGGCTGGTCCACCCTAAGGACAGAACTCCTACACACAAACAGAGTGGTGTAGTGTATGCAGTCCAGTGCAGCGAGGACTGTCCAGACCGCTACATTGGAGAAACTAAACAGCCTCTTCACAGACAAATGTCCCAACACAGGAGAGCCACCTCCTCTGGACAAAACTCAGCTGTTCACCTCACGGACAAGGGTCACTCATTTGAAGACCAGAATGTGCACATTCTGGACAGAGAACACATGTGGTTTGAGAGGGGTGTGCAGGAAGCTGTTTATGTAAAAAGAGAGAAACCATCTTTAAACAGAGGAGGAGGTCTCAGTCTCAGATTCTAACTTTCAAAAACATATGATGCAGTTTTAGGACTGATTCCCAGACGGTTCACACCTGATGGGAACAGAGGAGCCTCTTCTGTGATTTAGGTTAACAGGGACCTTGGGTAACCGATACTGTTAAGGTGTGAAGTGTGATTGTTCAATCTACATATGTATGTGTGTGTGTGTGTGTGTGTGTGTGTGTGTGTGTGTGTGTGTGTGTGTGTGTGTGTGTGTGTGTGTGTGTGTGTATGTGTGTGTGTGTGTGTGTGTGTGTCTTCTCTCAGCTTGTAAAGCATTGGTGTGATTTGTCAATTTACATACATTAGGTTTGTGTGGGTGGGTGTCTCCTCTCAGCATTTATACCTTCACTCTCACAGTCTCAAAGTCAAAGTCAACTTTATTGTCAGAACTGCAATATGTACAGCACATACACAGGATTGAAATTGCATTTCTCTCTCAGTCCCTCGGTGCAACAGTAACCATTTAAACACTAAACAATTAATAAACAAGCATAAAATGAAATAATAAAAGTTTAGTACTGTCCTGAGTTTTTTTGCATAGTAGTTTTTCATAGTAGTAAAAAAAGTATAAAAAGTTTCACCAACACCAAAACACCAACATTTAATAAACATAATCATAAAATGAAATAGAGTGTAATACTGTCCTGAGTTTTTTCATAGTAGTTTTCCATAGTAGTATAAAAGTATAAAAAGTTTCACCAACAGCAAAAATGAAATAGAGTGTAATACTGTCCCGAAGTATAAAGTATAAAAAGTATATCTATAAAATAAATGAAGGTTCTGGCATTTGACATTTGTAAAGAGTGACAAAGCAGCATATGGGGTTAATGTACACAGTATATGTATGAGGTAGTTGATATTGGTATAGAAACAAAGTGGCATTATGCAATAAGGCTAGTAAAAAGAATATACCATACCATACCATACCATTTTATTTATAAAGCACTTTAAACAGGAACAAGTCCACACCAAAGTGCTGGACAAACAAACACGCAACAGGCAACACAGACAATGAAGTACAACACGAAAAACATAAAAACATTGCAGATCATAAATCAAACGATCCAATACAAATCAGCTGGCATTGAAAGCAATGGAGTAGTAGTGAGTTTTTAACCGGGATTTGAAAACCGAGAGGGAGGGGGCCTGTTTGATGAGCAGCGTATATACTGTATATCAGCAGTAGTGTAGATATAAAAAGTCTAGATGTAAACAGTAGTAATAAATGTAAACAGTAGTAATAAATGTAAACAGTAGTAATAAATGTCAACAGTAAATGTAAACAGTAGTATGACTATAGGCAGTAATGTAATACAAACATTAGTGCAAATATGAGAAGTAGTGCAAACTGAATGAGCACATGACCGTGAGTTGAGTGAATGACCCGTATTGATGACACAGAGTCCAGTGTTAAAAAACTTTGTGTTGTGAGGTAATGTGTGAAAGTTTTTTGTGATTAAGGCAGTACAAGTGGGAGGGAGGGCAGAGCTGGCAGAGTGTTAAGCATCCTGACTGCCTGATGAACAGAGCTGTCTCTCAGTCTGCTGGTTCGAGCCTGGAGACTCCTCAGTCTCCTCCCCGATGGCAACAGGCTGAAGCAGCTGTGTAGTGGGTGTGTGGGATCACCTGCCATGCAGAGGGCTTTCCGAGTGAGGCGGTTGCTGTGTAAGTCCTGTAGTGAGGGCAAGGAGGTGCCGACAATCTTCTCAGCTGCTCTCACTATACGCTGGAGGCTCTTTCGGCAGGATGCAGTACATGCACCATACCACACCGTGATGCAGCTGGTCAGGACACTTTCTATGGCGCCCCTGTAGAAGGTGCACATGATGGGGGTTGGAGCTCCAGCTCTATTCAGCTTGCGGAGAAAGTAGAGGCGCTGGTGAGCCTTCTTGGCCAGTGATGCAGTGTTCCTGCTCCAGGACAGGTCCTCTGAGACGTGCACTCCCAGGAACTTGGTGTCTGCTCTTAGAATTGAGAAAGCCTTTTGGATGAAGGGCAAAACGTCTTCTGCAAATACAAATAAAGTCCAGTTGTTTCTTATTTAACTTTTTTTTTTAATTCAAGGTGGAGGTGGGATTCATCAAGGATATTCTCTGAGCCCCTTCTTGTTTGCTCTGGTGATGAACCGACTAACAGATTAGGTCAGGCAGGAATTATTGTGGACTATGATGTTTGCAGATGACATTGTGATCCATAGGCGTAACTTCCTGAAGGACTGGTGGGGACTAATCCCCACCAATGCTGACCTCTAGTGGACAGTCCCCACCAATATTTTGTTCACATATTTTACTTTTTATTTTATTTTATTGAACATTTAACCCTAACCCTCTGATTAAAACCCCATTCATGCCGCTACTCAGAAAGAAAAGAAAAAAGTTATCTCCGTTTCACACCGTCAACGAACCCCAACAAAAAAACAACAACAACAACAACTGCCGAACAGCTGCTCTGTCCAGCAGTGGCTCTGTATTTAGTTAGTACGCACTGCGCAGTTTGCAAGACTCCCATGGCGTGCAGAGGAGCTGTCTGATCACCCTACACGGCAAAATACGACCAAAAAGTAAGTCATTAAATAGTTTTGGTGCACAGTACTCATGGTGTTATTGTGTTTACAGTGTGCATGCATTTCCTGAACGTAAGTAAATCGTTTTGATGACGTTTTGCGTGTAATATGTGCGCGACTTCAGGAGGAGCGAAAACTACGTTTGTTTATGTGTGAACAGTGTGCGCGAAGTTAGTCTGAGCTTTGTGAATTTAATTTAAACAAAACAGTATTATCATCCTGCTGCAGACGGAGGAGGGATGGAGGACGAGTTTAAGAAGTGGCTGCAGATACTTCTACTAGCATATTTAGCTCCATCTACTAGCAACTCACGGTGAATCAATAAACAAGCTGAAAACAATCTGAAAAGCTCTGAAACAGGTGGAGCATGTTCTTATTTATCTTGAAGCAGACACAGAGCTAAAGCCTTAAAGTCCTCCATCACTGAGTCTGCCTGTTAGTTTCAACATCAGGTGTACCAGCACGTTCATGCTGCAGGGCAAGACAGGTCATGCTGCCATGCTGCTGCAATACTGTGAAATAAATGCTGATAATTGTTTTATTTTTATTAATTACTGTAATTGCATTTGTAATGATAGTGTGCACCTACTATTTTTAGTTTGGAGCAAGCCTGGATAGATTGTTGTACTCAGTGCAGCTCCTACGGATTAAATGTCCTCTAAATAGCTTCATTTCATTTTCAGAGTTTCTATCGGCCAAATTGTGACATCATATGCTTAGAAGATTCTTCCCAATGAGCAAAGTGGATTCTACACAACACATCAAGAGCACTGTATGAAGCTAGGGAGAAAATAACAATCTTAATTGTTGTTGTTTTTTACAAACCAGATCCAAAAAAGTTGGGACACTAAACAAATAGTGAATAAAAACTGAATGCAATGATGTGGAGGTGCCAACATCTAATATTTTATTCAGAATAGAACACAAATCACAGATCAAAAGTTTAAACTGAGAGAATGTATCATTTTAAGAGAAAAATATGTTTTTTCAAAATTTCATGGCATCAACAAATCCAAAAAAAGTTGGGACAAGTCCATTTTTACCATTGTGTGCCATCCCCCCTTCTTCTTACAACACTCAACAGACGTCTGGGGACAGAGGAGACCAGTTTCTCAAGTTTATAAATAGAAATGCTCTACCCTGATGCATGCTCAATAATCCAGGTAGAAAAATCTAAAAAAGCTAAGTCTGGTCCTCTGGACATTCAAAAAACAAAAAAAACAAAAAGGAATTACAATTTTTTGCTTTTTGTTTTTTTTGTTTTTTGAATGTCCAGAGGACCAGACTTAGCTTTTTTAGAAATGCTCTACATTCATGTCTAAGACAGACCTCTAACTGTTCAATCGTCTTGGGCCTTCTTTGTTGCACCTTCCTCTTTATGATGCGCCAAATGTTCTCTATAGGTGAAAGATCTGGACTGCAGGCTGGACATTTCAGTACCGGATCCTTCTCCTACGTAGCCATGATGTTGTGATTGCTGCAGAATGTGGTCTGGCATTATCTTGTTGAAAAATGCAGGGTCTTCCCTGAAAGAGATGACGTCTAGATGGAGCATATGTTGTTCTAGAACCTGAACATAGTTCTCTGCATTAATGGTGCCTTTCCAGACATGCAAGCTGCCCATGCCACAAGCACTCATGCAACCCCATACCATCAGTGATGCAGGCTTCTGAACGGAGCGTTGATAACAACTTGGGCTATCCTTGTCCTCTCTGGTCCGGATGACATGGCGTCCCAGTGTTCCATAAAGAACTTCAAATCGTGACTCATCTGACACAGAACAGTCTTCCATTTTGCCACACTCCATTTTAAATGACCCCTGGCCCAGTGCAAACGTCTGAGCTTGTGGAGCTTGCTTAGAAATGGCTTCCTCTTTGCACTGTAGAGTTTCAGCTGCAACGGCGGATGGCACAGTGGATTGTGTTCACTGACAATGCTTTCTGGAAGTATTCCTGAGCCCATTCTGTTATTTCCTTGACAGTGGCATTCCTGTTTGAGGTGCAGTGACGTTTAAGGGCCCGGAGATCACAAGCATCCAGTAGAGTTTTACGGCCTTGACCCTTACACACAGCGATTGTTCCAGATTCTCTGAATCTTTTGATGATGTTATGCACGGTTGATGATGATAACTTAAAAGTCTTTGCTATTTTACGCTGGGTAACACCATTCTGGTATTGCTGCACTATCTTTCTGTGCAACAATGGTGGAATTGGTGATCCTCTTACCATCTTGGCTTCTGAGAGACACTGACACTCTGAGAAGCTCTTTTTATACCCAATCATGTTGTCAATTGACCTAATTAGTGTTAATTGGTCTTCCAGCTGTTCGTTATATGCTCAATTTCCTTTTTCCAGCCACTTATTGCTACTTCCCAAATGTTTTGGGATTTGTTGACACTGAAATTTTGAATCAACATATTTTTCCTTTAAAATGTTACATTTACTCAGATTAAACTTTTGATCTGTCATCTATGTTCTATTATGAACAAAATATTGACATTTGCCATCTCCACATCATTGCATTCAGTTTTTTAGTGTCCCAACTTTTTTGGAATCCGGTTTGTAGTATTATTTTCATTCATTCATTCAACTTTTATCTTTATTATCTTGTAATGCACTTTGGACAATGCAAGTTGTTGCTGGAAGGTCCTATTTAAATAAAGTTTATTATTGTTATTCCTGTTAACAATGTCTTTCTGTATCGTGCCTTCTTACAAAGACCTTTTGTATAAAACTTGTGTGCTGATGTAATGAAAATGAAGGTGTTAATAACAATGTACAATGATCTGACAGGATAAATGCTAACTCAGGGAGTCATACAGCTGTTAAACTGCTACTCAGTGTCATACAGCTGTTGAACTGCTAGTAAGGGTGTCATACAACTGTTATTGTTATTACGACATACACAATTGAAAAAAGTACCGGTACTTTGTCCAAAAAAGCAGATGCAGCATTTTCGATTTCCGTCCCCACCAACTTTCAACACAAAGTTACGCCCTTGTTGTGATCTGTGGTGAGAACAGAGAACAGATGGAAGAGAACTTGGAGAGGTGGAGGTATTCACTTGAAGAAGAATGAAAGTCAGCCGTAGTAAGACAGAGTACATGTGTGTGAATGAGAGGGAGGCTGGTGAAACAGTGAGGCTACAAGGAGCAGAGGTCACAAAGGTGCAGGACTTCAAGTACTTGGGGTCCAGGAAAATGGGAAATGTGGTAAAGAGGTGAAAAGAGAGTCCAGGCAGGATGGAGTGATGGAGAAAAGTTTCAGGAGTGATTTGTGACAAAAAGGTGTCAGCAAAGGTCAAAGGAAAAGTTTACAAGACAGTGGTGAGACCAGCTATGTTGTATGGTCTGGAGACAGAGACATGGACAAAAAGACAGGAGAAAGAACTGGAAGTAGCAGAAATGAAGATGCTGAGGTTCTCCTTAGGAGTGACAAGGATGGATAAGATCAGGAATGAGATCATCAGAGGTACAGCACATGTTGAACAACTGGGAGATAAAGTTAGAGAGGCCAGACTGAGATGGTTTGGACATGTCCAGAGGAGTGTGACCTAAGGTACAGCTTTTGTCCTATGTGGGGGCCTTAGGCCCTTCTTTACACATATAAGTTTGTAAAAATCAACAGAGGCACTGCTGCAAGTTAGTCACAATTAAGAACATTATTTTAAAAAATGACCACACTAGAAGTGTGAGACGTCTGAGAATCTTAACACTAAAAAAATAGTTAAAACCCTTCCAAAACTAAAAGTAAAATAAATCAAAACTGAAACAGTAGCAGGCCAGCCTACACACAAAAGAGATCAGGTTAAACAAACACATTAACCAGCCCGACAATCATAAAAAAAACGGCCCTTACCTTCTCTAAAGTGAGACCAGTACACTGCGCGCTGTATGCCACTCTCTAGCAGTATGTCACCTACAATCAGTGGATGAATCAGATGTAAATTCTAAATCCACCTCACGATCAATGTCAGACATACCTCTGCACAAGTCATCAGCATCAGCCTGGAATCTGATCTTTTTCTTCATGTTGTTTAATGGCAGTTGGCAAGAAACTGAAGGTGTGCATTACCGCCACCTACTGGTATGGAGTGTGGTCCGAAATGGTCATTTCACTAATCTACCCATGTGTTTTCTACCGTAAGGAGGGCGACCAAGATGGCGGCTTGAGCGGACGCTCCTTTTCAACCTGTGGCGCCAATTGTTATTAATGCAACTGGAAAACCTTCATTTTAACGCTAAAAACGTTACTTTCTTTGCGCTATTCATCTGAACAGGGAAGAAAACCCTTTTGATAGCGCAACAATGTTTTCAAAAGATAGGAAAAGATCTTCCAAAGAGAACAAAGCACCAGCTTCCAGCAAGAATGTAGCTAACGCGGGACACGACTATATCAAAATGGCGAATCCCCTACCTCCGGATGAAGAAGACTTTCCACTGCTGCCTATCTCACCAGAGGGGACACCTTCTAAAGAACCAGCTCACAAAAAAGCACTCATTGAACAAGGTGAGGAGATGAGCGTGAATAACCCTGATATTATCAAAACCCTCTCCAAGCTAATCAACACGCGCTTCGACACTGTAGAAAAGATGGTGGGTGACAACTCAGTAAAAATTGAGGGGCTCAAGAAATCAATTGACTTTGCCTTTGAAGAAATTAAAGACGTGAAAAAAAGGGTTGGCAACATTGAGAACAAAATTAAAAAAGATGAGGCTACCCTTCTTCAGCTGGAAAAAAGACTAACTGATTCAGAGCGGTACTCCAGACGTGGGAATCTGAAACTTTACGGTGTTCCAGAAACTGTCTCAAAAGAAGACGTGAGAAAAGAAACCATCAAGATCTGTCAAACCATCTTCCCTGAAGGGAAACTCAAGCTACCTGATGTGATTGATACTGTCCACCGTTTGGGAAAAATAAAAGAAAATAATAATAAACCTAGAGGAATCATCCTGCAGTTTTCTTCCAGAACCTACAGAGATGCTGTGTGGAGAGCTGCAAAAAATAACACCTTCTTGAAGGAACGCCATCTTCGCTTCACAGAGGACCTGTGTCCAGCGGACCGGATAACCAGAGCAGCACTTTGGCCAGCGATCGAGGCAGCGAGAAAAGAGGGGAAGATCGCCTACTTCGTGGGAGCCCGAGCCTACGTGAACGGTAAAGAAGTGGATCTCCCTGTGAACTAACATGGACACTCCACTCCCCTACTAACTCCGGATAGAAGAGGAATCCTGGAGTCACAAGATCTGTAGGCACTGGGAGCTGAGACTTTAAAGGGGACCACAGATGCAAAAATCACTTTTTAATGTTTTTTTTACTCAACTTTGGGTATTAACTTCATAAAAAAACAGTCCTTGTGCCAAAAAAATGCACCCAGTGGTTTATTTACTCTAAGTAGATTTATTTATTTTTGATAAATACACCAGGATTCACACTTCCTGCAGTTATTGACGTCACAGGCCGTAGCCAATCACCTCAAACCTGAGTCCAGCCCCTCACCTAGCAACCCCTGGTTAGGCTCAACCCACTTCTGTATTAAACACATGACTGTTGTTTTTCATGATTTCATCTCATCTTTTGTTTATATGTTCTTAATTTCATGTGTACAGCACTTTGTTGCAGCTGTGTTTTTTTTAAATGGCTTTATAAATAAAGTATAATTGTTATTTTTATGTTTTAGTTCAATTTTTAGTGTATTTGCGATCGCTGCCAACGCGCAGCCGGCAAAAATTAAACGAGCGGACCCCCGGCTTAGGGACCGGTTGCGACGGGACCCTCTTCCGGCGCGATGGAGCGGAGCTTCAACTGTACAGCCTCATTTCAGCCTCGCAGCAGCCTCGCAGCAGCGAGGACCTTCTCCTTACAGATTAATTTACGGGAGACACTTGGTAAACTTTGTGTTGTCTTGACTGGAACAGCGATAACTCCCAAAATCTCCGCGTGCAACGAGCGGAGCTGGCGAAAACCGGAAGAGGAACAAGCTAACATTAGCTTCGGATTCGGCAGGTCTCATGCTAAAAGGAGCAGCTCATGGCGGCGCGCTCAGACGGGTTTCGGTAAGTTATCTTAAGCTAACACTAACAGTAAGTCAAATGAGTAATAAAAAAGGAGCTAATTTTAAAACAACAACACATTACAGATACTGGCTGTTACAGAGGGCGTGAACAGATCGTTGAAGGGCGTGGACTTCAAGAAACCGGTCGTTCAAAACGAAAGTTAAAAATGGCAGAATTAAAAAGGGTATAATTGATTATCTAAGAATTATTTTGTGTATTAAAATGAATTAATATTGTCAAGATAGCACACAGAAATAACATAAAAATTTTAAATACCTATATGTGGTCTCCTTTAAACTAGCATTTTATGCACCTTGTTCAGAAAAAAGTTCATCTTGATGTAGAAGATTCAAATTCAACTAAAACAGATTGCACTTTTTGCTCTCTGAAATTGTTCTTATTAAGTAGCGTTAACAAAAATAACATTTATGGTTTATTCTTCCAACTTTTCTGTAAATCAGCGCACAGGCTGAAAGCAACACAGCACATTCACTAAAACTTACATCTCTTTTTATAACACTGTCGTTATCTATATGTTCTTTGAATGCCAGGGGGTTAAAAAATTCCACAAAACGGAAAGCTTTATTTCTTTTTGCCAAACAACAAAATACAGATCTTTTTTTCTTTCAAGAGTCACACTCTACTAGTGATGACATAAATTTTTGGAAAAACCAGTGGGGCAACACCCTATATTCATCACATGGTAGCCAGCATTCAGCTGGCACTCTTACACTCAAAAACAAATTTGAAGGTGACATCCTTTTGAATAAATCTGATTCTCAGGGACATTTTGTATTTACAATATTGTCATACTATAATAAAATCATAATTACCATAAATATTTATGGTTATAACTCAAAAAATGAAAACTTACAACTTCTCTCTCTGATAGAACAAAATCTAGCCGATGGTCTAAACAAATTTCCTAATGCAATTATCCTCATGGGAGGGGATTTCAATATGATACTAAACAATCAATTGGACAAATGGCCTCCTCGAGCTCAAGATTCTAACACTCCTCTAAAATCTTTTATGCAGAGATACAGTTTAAAGGACATCTGGAGAGAAAAATTTCCTTTAGACACTATTTACACCTGGAGTAATAATGATGGATCTAAACAATCTCGTATTGATTATTGGTTAGTGTCTGATCACCTACCAAATAATAACTTTACTGTTAACATTCTTCCGACTCCTCTCACTGACCACAAAGCAATATTTATTTCATTACATTTTACTGAAAGCCAAACACAGAATAGGAAAGCTTACTGGATTTTAAACAATTCATTACTTAAAATGCACCCAGTACAGCAAAAAATCTCCCAAACAATCTCTTATTTTTTTGATAAAGCCAACTCTGAAAATAAATTTGGTGTCAACTGGGAGTTATTTAAATTTGAGACTACAAAATTTCTAAGGCAATTTGGCTCTGACTTTAAAAAGACCAAGAAAGCTGAAGAAAATAAAATCATTGGTGAAATTATGACGCTCTCCAAAAAGAGTCCTCTAGACCTCTCAGACAATGATAAATTAAATTTAGCTATTTTACAGAATAAGCTGGACGAAATTTATAAAAATAGGGCAGAAGGAGCCTTTGTAAGATCAAGATTAAAATGGTTGGAAGAAGGAGAAAGTAACTCCTCCTATTTCTTTCAACTAGAAAAACATCGTGCCAAATCCAATACGCTCCATGAATTAAATATAGAAGGCCAAGTATCCTCTGATCCAAAAATTATTGCAAACTATGTCAGCTCTTTTTACAGTAAACTTTATGCTCTTAGTCACTCTGACAAAAACCCTGAGCCATTCTTAAAATCAGTCAACACGCAGAACATCCTTGACTCTGAACGTGAGATGTGTGATTCTCCTCTTACAGTTAATGAAACTCTTTCATCTATAAATCGTCTAAAAAATAACAAATCTCCTGGGTCAGATGGGCTAACAGGGGAATTCTATAAGCAATTTAGTGATCAACTTGCTCCTTTTCTTACTAAAGTATTTTTAGAGAGCATTGAAAAAAGAACTCTCCCCGCTACTTTAAATCAAGGGATCATTACCCTTATACCTAAGCCCAAAAAAGATAAATTACTTATTGATAATTGGCGCCCTATATGTCTTTTGAACAACGACTACAAAATCCTGGCATCAATTTTTGCGGAAAGAATTAAATCTGTACTAAATACAATTATTGGAGAGGCACAATCTGGATTTATGCAAAATAGGCACATTTCCAATAATATACGACTTGTTCTTGATATCCTTGACTACTCAGAATTAATTACTGATAATAGCTTCATACTCTTCTTAGACTTTTACAAAGCGTTTGACTCTATTAATCACAATTTTATCTTCAGCTGTCTTCATAAATTTGGATTCGGGCCCTTCTTTTGTAGTTCAATTAAAACATTATATAAAAATGCTAACTGTTCTGTCAAATTAAAAAATGGTACCTCCCCTAGATTTAACTTAAATCGAGGAATTAGGCAGGGTTGCCCAATTTCCCCTTATCTCTTCCTTTTAGCCACCCAAATTCTTGCTGACTTTATTTCTATAAATCAACTAAAAGGTATTTCTGTTTTTGGTAAAGAAATTCAAATTAGTATGTTAGCTGATGATACTACTCTTTTTTTAAAAGACAGCAGTCAAATTTCACCAGCTTTAAATTTAATCCAAACCTTCTCTAATGTTTCAGGACTTCACTTGAACTTTAAAAAATGTGAACTCTTACCAGTTAAAGACTGTACTTCAAAATTTATATCTAATATCCCTGTCAAAGAAAGTGTAACATATTTAGGCATAATTATCTCCAAAAACAACTCAGAAAGATGCTCTTTAAACTTTGCTCCATTAATTGACCAAACCAAAAAACGTTTTAATCTATGGCTTCAAAGAGACCTAAGTTTTAGAGGACGTGTTTTATTATCTAAAGCTGAAGGAATATCACGACTTACTTATTCTGCACTTTCCCTAGACTTAGACAATCAAACATTAAAGACTATTGACCAAATGCTGTTTAATTTCCTATGGAAAAATCGTATTCATTACTTAAGGAAATCTGTGGTAATGAGCTCATACGAGAAAGGAGGCTTAAATTTTCTCGATTTCACAACTCTAAACAACACCTTCAAAGTAAATTGGATAAAATCATATTTAAAAAATCCGTCTTCCATGTGGAATATTTTCCCACATCACATCTTCTCAAATTTAGGAGGGCTCGATTTTCTCCTCCTCTGTAATTACAATATAGATAAAGTACCAGTAAAACTTTCTGCATTTCACAAACAAACACTTCTTTCATGGGCACTTATTTATAAACATAATTTTTCCCCTCATAATTTTTTTATTTGGAATAACAAATTTATCCTTTACAATAACAAATCACTTTTTTATCCACAATGGTTCAACCAAAACATCCTTCTAGTGGGTCAACTGTTTAAGAAAAATGGATGTTTACTCAGTTATGATGAATTCAACATGAAGTTTAACCTTGCTGTCACTACTAAAGAGTATGATATTGTGTTTGATGCTGTTACTAATGAAATTTGTGAACTCTTTAGAAACAATGTTTTTGATGAACAGAAATCCTTGTTGAATGTAACTGACACCACTGTTGGTAAAGCTTGTTTTTCTTCAACATGTAGGAACAACAGAATTATCCGTGCCCTGTTCCAGCAGGATATTATTTCTATCCCCTCATCTGTCTCTACTGGAGAAACTTTGTCCCTGACTCACAATGGAAAAATGTGTGGACATTTCATCAGAAACTGATGATAAACAACAAAATGAAAGATGTCTCCTTTAAACTGTTACACAGAATATATCCTACTAATCAATTCATGAAGAAATATATCAAAACAATTGACCCCAACTGTAAATTTTGCAAAGAGCACCCCGAAACAATCAGTCATTTATTCTGGAATTGTTGTATCATTAAGACATTTTGGAAGCATTGTAATAATTTTATCATCAGTAATATTGATTCAAAATTTTCGTTAAGATATGAACACATTATTTTTGGCTTTCACGAAAAGAATATTAATGTTAAAAAAAACTGGCAATTAATTTAATTATAATATTTGGCAAATACCATATTCACAAATGTAAATTTTCATCATCTTCGCCTTTTTTTCCAGGCTTAATTAAAGAAATAGAATTATATTTATGCACCATTTCTAAGAGTAACAACAAGAAAGCTATAAACACGTTTGAATGTTGTAGCTCCTTGAGTATATTTAATGTATAATTTTATTTTTTATGCACTCATTGTAGAAATCTGGCACCCCCCTGGCATAGTTAATTTTTTTTTCTCTGTGTTCCTTGTTCTTGTAATCTTGTCCTTTGTTCTTTTTGTTCACATTCTTATGATTGTAAATGTATCTGTAGTAAATTAATAAAAAATAAATAAAATAAAAAAAATAAAAAAAAAGTGTTTTCTACCGTAAAAGTTAAAGTCTGTTAAACAATTTTGTTTTCTTCAGAAATCTCACAATATGAATATGTTTGCTTCCTAAATTCCTTTGTAGTGCGTCTATAATGTTAAACTGTTCCTTAATACTCTAAAAAACTGTCTTAACATATGTCTCCTTTCCTGATCATATTTCTGACATTCCGGAATCTGATCGCTGCAATCTACCTACTTTTAAATGTAAATGCTGATTACCTGTCTCCCTAACAGACCAGCTGCGCTCTATCACGGCGTCTTTCAAATATGGGCAAGAGGAAGTGTGCAGCACCGTACTTCAGGGACAAGCTGCCCCAGCTAGGAACAGTGGATATATTGGTAGAAGGATGTTAGAAATGCAGCTGCCAGGAAAAAGACAAAGAGGAGATATATGGAAGCAGAGGACATGAAGGTAGTTGAGAGAGAGATGGAGGAGGATGACTCGCTGTGGAGACTGCTGCAGAGGGAACAGCTGAAAGAAGAAGAAGAAGAAGAAGAAGCTAAACTACACTTGTCTTTGTACTGTGGGGAAAAATGAGATCCTGGTGGGGAAAAAAAGCACAAGTGAAGGAAGAACACATAGGCCCCAGCTATGTGGTCTCCTTCAGGTGAGCTCCAGGGCTCAGCACCTGCACCACTGGACAACTGGATAAGTCAGTTCTGCAAGTTTATGTTGCAACAACATGAGTGGTTTGTAGAAATCCGTGACGGTCATTGCTGTTTCTCAAGACAGAAGTAGAAAATGTTTCTTTTCTGCGTTTTTTTGTTGTTGTTTGTTCTGTATTTGTTTTTGTTTTTGAATGTCAGCTTCTGATTTCAAGAAACCGTGGAAAAAGGATAAGGAATCCCAACACTTCGGGATTTTTGACAGACAGCATGAATAAGGAATGTGAGATGGGACCGCTGAAGGCAACACTCGTCAGGACACCACTGATGGCCGGCGACAGATCGAGGCGGCAGTGACCAGAACTCACCTACACCTGCGGTCTACTCCATGAAGAGAAGGTATTAAGACAAATCTAAAAAACACACGTTTCTTTCTGCCAAGCACAGAGCGGATGTTTATGGAACAACACAGAGGAGTACAGTATCAGGTACACGCATCAGGCCGGCATCCAAACACACTCATGCACAGACGATGTTTATATCCCAAATAAAGAGGAGGAGCTGGGAGTACTTATCCAGGTAAAAACTAAGAATTAAAGTCACTTTGAACTTGGCAGGGTCCTGCTCACTTCACCAACACTCTGAAGACAACCCACCACCTCAGGTAAGCTCAGATACACCACAGGAAAGTTAGGATCCTTATTAATAACTCATTCTATAATTCATTTTATAATAACTGATCAGTTTGTTCGAATTTGAACTTATGACAGTTGATGGCAGCCAGTTTATATGAACATCTGTTTTGTTTTGTGTAAAAGTAGACCTTATCTCTGACAATAAAATATTCTGTAACTGTTCTCAGCATGACATTTGAGTCAACCTTGACATAATTTAGAGAGAACAGGTGGAACAACGTGAAGGTGATTTGACTCTGATCAATATCTAGTTTGTTTTCAATATGAAGGCTGTTTTCTGTCACGCAATGAAAACGCTGTTCTTTTGTGTGGAGCGTTTTATTCACAACATTAAAAAGACAGAAGGTTGCTCAGCCTTGACATGTTCATCGTTACCTGATACCTGTTTCCTGATAAAGGTCATCGTGGAACAATCATACATAGATACATGTACTGCTCAGCTCTTTGCTTATTTTAAAATAAATTACAGGTGAACGATAATTACAATGGATGAAATAAAATATCTGGATTTTCATTGAGCTTTTAGCCAAAGCTAAAATACATTTTACAATCCATTCATGATGTTCTCGTTTCATTTGGGTTGAGTGACAGATTAAATTATTCAAATACTGCCTTAAAAGTACTAAATAACTGGAGCTGAATACAGAAGCAGATGTATGAAGTAAAACTATGAGTCATCTGCAAACAGTCCAAGGTCACCTTCAAGGGACGACAACGTGCTGAAGGTGGATCGTGTCATCGCCGACACAGGAACAGTTGTCCTTTTGTTTGTTTTTAACGTTATTAAAGGAAAATACTGTTTAAAATAAGTTTGACAAAAGTCAACGTTCAAACACAAACAGACAAATCTGTACTTTAGTTGACCCTGCTTTAAAATGTGACTCAATCTGATGATTTTTATAAACAGTTTAATGATGAAACAAAATAAAAACACTAATATTATTAAAATTACTTTTGTCAGCTTTATTGTTAAATATGACATCTATCATGTCTGACACATACCATGACCTTTTAAAGTCACAAAAAATACAAGAAACACTTTCTGCTCATTAACATGCTAAAATAATGGGATTTAATGGGTGAGTGGTCATTTAAAGCCACGTTTCATTAACATTTCTGTTTAAATCTTTCTTTAAAAAAGTATGTGATTGTAGTTAACTAGTAAATATCTTTATCGATTGGCATTGTTTTATAAAATCAACTGACAAGAATAATCTAATTCTTGAGTACAATCACTGAACGTGAATGTTTCAAACCCTCCATTTGGTGGACCACTCAGAAGGTGTGCAAGCACCAACAGGACAAACTTGTATTTACAGTCAACAGAACTAGCATGGCGTCCGGCCTGCAGGACAGGGTGGTTCTGAACCTTCAGGTCTGCTTCCATTGTTAATGTTCTAATCTAAAGCATATTTTATCAACTAAACTAGTAACAGATACCCAGCTTTAATGGATCTGTAATTAAATAATGAATAATAAAAAATATACAGTGGTTTGTTGGTCACTTTATAAAATGTATAACTTGTATAACTCAAAACTCTTACAACAGTTAATATACCTAAAATACTGTTTTAGTTTTATTAAATGCAAACTTTATAAAGTCTGTTATGAATTTTACACTGACGATCAGAGTCAGAAAAAAAAAACATGGAGTTAAAACTAAATGTTCCTGTAAAGCACATGACCGTTTTTAACTGGGTGCAAAAACACTTTTTTTTTTTTTTTGGTGGACAAGCTGAAGGAAAGTTGCCTAAAAGGCCCGCTGAGTTTTGACCCAAAACAAAAAGTGATTCTCTGTTTACTCTACAAATATCCCAGAATGCACCCTGCCGACGAGGCTCTGACCTCTCTTAGCACAAGGACGTTGTTCGTGCGAGGAGAGGGCCAAGTGAACATGGTGCTGCTGATATTCATGTGTCACAGCCACGTTGTCTCTCTGTCTCCGTGTGTCTCCATGTGTCTCCGTGTGTCTCTAGCTGACTCAGTTCATCCAAGATGGGACGCCTCACCCTTGTGGCCTTCATAGCAGGTAAACAAACAAATGTTCAAACACCACAGAACCACAAGATCACATATGACTGAAAGCACAAAAAATAACTGAACGTCTTACTTCAGGCCAGAGAGACTGACGACATTTATATAATAACTGATCAAATGAATATTTTGTTTGCTTCGTTCTGCAGCGCTGTTCTCCCTGTTTGTGGAAACTGAAGCGAGTAAGACTGAAACTTTCCCCACATCCACATCAGATCAGTGTTGTTTGTGAAGACGCACGACTCAGCTTCACTGTAAAGGCTGCACTTAGTGACGTTTGATTGTTAAACTGGTTGCAGACAAGTCCACCATTTGTTTTACAAAAGCTCAGCTTTAGTCAGTCTTCTCATCAGCAACAGATTTAGTTCAGTTTATTTATATAGTGCCAAGTCACAGCAGAAGTCATCTCAGGGCACTGAACAGAAACATTCATATATAAAAATAATAATTCAACATTATTTATCTGAGGAGCAGACTGCTTTGAGTTTAACTCCATCACAGAACTCTCATCTTGAGCAAGCATGAAGGCGACAGTGGAAAGGAAAAACTCCCTCATGAGGAAGAAACCTTTAGCAGAACCAGGCTCAGGACAAGCGTCCATCTGCTTCGACCAGCTGGGTTTGAGAAGAACAGATACACAATGGCAGGTCAAGAATCACGTTAAGATAGAAATAGTAGCAAATGAAAACGATTCAATTTGAACAAATAATTAAAGAAATTAGGTCAATTTGTCCTCTAGTAGTCTAAGCTTAAGGCAGCATGACAAGTCAACCCTAATTATAGAATTTATCAAAAAGGAAAGTCTTAAGTCCAGTCTTTAAACTGGACAATGTGTCAGTCTCACAGACAGAAACTGGAAGTTGGTTCCTCAAGAGAGGAGCCTGACAACTGAAAGATCTTCCTCCCGTTCTGCTTTTAGAAACGCCAGGGACCACAAGTAAACCTGCAGTCTGAGAGTGAAGTGCTCTGTTAGTAAAATATGGAACAATAAGATATCTAATATAAGATGGGGCTAGGCTGTTGAGGGCTTTGTAGATGTAAAATGTTAAATTCAGTTCTTGACAGGGAGCCAGTGGAGAGAAACTAAAACTGGAGAGATGTGATCTCTCCTTTTTGTCTCCTAGATAAAATACTGATGCTGTCAGAGAGGCTAATATCATTTATTTATTTATTTATTGAGGGAAATGTGTTGTCATTAAGTTATGTGATAAACTGTGTGTAAACAGGAACTAATCTTTCTTTTCCTGTTTTTGCACATCTCCATCTCGTCCTGTCCGGTCTTCAGATCCTTTTGTTTACAGTAAGTGTGGACACTTATTTTACCTTTTTCTAATAATGTTCTAATTTAACTTGTTCTTATCATTTGGATGAATTTAAAAATAGATATTGTGCACATTATGATTATATATCTGTTGTTTAAATTTTGATGACGTTGCGCCTGACGTTCGGATGTCTTTTGTGTCCAACAGACTACGACAGACTAAGAATCGGAGGCCTCGTCATTGTCGGCTTGTTGGTAGCTGCAAGCATCGGCATTCTCTTCTGTAAGTGCTGCAGTCAGTCACCAAACACAACTCACACTCTGTGTGTGCTCACAACACTACATTTGGGACAAAACCTGTTGAGTTCATGCACGTGTCACACGAATACCATGCAAATTGTTTTGTCCCACATCAGTTAAAGGTATCTTAATCATGTCTCAATGTGTTTCTGATTTGTGTTCATTTTACTCTCATGGTCGTCCCACTAACAGGACCCACAGAAAGTCAAAGGCTCTTTTTGTCTCTGATCAGTCACGTTTTAGTTTCGTGGGCAGCCCACGCCTCTGAACGGGGCTTTCCTCACACTTTCTGACTCGCTGAAACTAAACTGACTCTGATTCCTGAACTACAATGCAGAGAAACACCTGACCTCCAGAAGTCTCCCCATTAGTGACCAGAGTCCAGCTGTGTGTTTTAACCTCAGTTTAATCTGGCTGGGAGACTCAGAGATTTGGATCAAAAAGCATCATGAAGACAAAGGAACACATTCAGCATGAAGCTGTTGAGAAGTTTAAAGCATGAAAACGTTACAAGACATGCCCGAGCGGATTTGATACCTGGACTATTGAGAATTAACTTTCTTGTCTTGAACCACTTTGGACATGTCTGCCTGCCTGGGAGGAGTCGACGAGGGACACGCCCCCAGAAACCATCTTGGCTACAGCAAACTGGTTGGTCCACATAAGTTGCTTACTTGGTGGGTTAAC
This sequence comes from Garcialebias charrua, assembly GCA_038048925.1. Taxonomy (NCBI): domain Eukaryota; kingdom Metazoa; phylum Chordata; class Actinopteri; order Cyprinodontiformes; family Rivulidae; genus Garcialebias; species Garcialebias charrua. Next base: position 31,656 of record JBBPBX010034431.1, read on the forward strand.
TTCAGTGTGCTTTGGACTACTCTGACTGAGGAAGCCCTCTGGAGTGAGGGTGAAACGTTTCTGCTAAAAAGAAACTGTCCAGATGAACTGATTGAGAATGAGCGGATTTGATACCTGGACTATTGAGAATTAACTTTCTTGTCTTGAACCACTTTGGACATGTCTGCCTGCCTGGGAGGAGTCGACGAGGGACACGCCCCCAGAAACCATCTTGGCTACAGCAAACTGGTTGGTCCACATAAGTTGCTTACAGCTGTAACCCTGTCAAGACATGGCCAACCACGTGAACTGACAGGCCAGGCAAGAGAACCAAAGAGCTGCAGAGATCCACAGCTCAGGTGGGACAGTCTGTCCACAGGACAACTGTACACTCCACGAATCTGTCCACTGTGGAGGAGCAGCAAGAAGAAAACCAAGAAGTTCTGTTTGTAGTTTGACACAAACCCTATGGGGACACAGCCAAGATGCATCTGCTCAGATCAGACCAAATGAATACTGCACCACCCCCACTGTGAAACATGGTGGTGGAAGCATCATGCAGTGGGAATGCTTTTCTTCTGCATGGTAAAAGGGAAGCTGGTCAGAGTTTAAGGGAAGATGAATGTAGATGAAAGAACTGCAGAAGACATTGGGCCTCATGCACGAACATGTTCGTATTTTTATCCTAAATTTCTCTTACTTTTGTTCGTACGAAGCGTTCGTACGAACATGCCACGTCAGATTCAACAAACTCTTCTATCCTCAGGAAAAGTGTGTAAATGAGCTGCGTACGTATGATGAATTCCACCTGTTCTATTCACCTGCGCGTGCACGCGGAGAGGTTATTTACATAATTCCCACCCCTCAAAACACCATATAAGGCTACGTTTCCTGCCTCAGAGGCAAAACGTGTTCGTTCATAAAATGACAGCGAAAAGTAAAAAGAAGAACTCTACCGGTGCGGAGATTGAAGTTCTGCTCTCCTTGATCGAGAAAAGAAAATCTG
>JBBPBX010034432.1:0-32640 GCA_038048925.1 Garcialebias charrua
GAAAAGTTTTAAAAAATAAATAAAAACAGGGAGCGCTTCTCCTTCAGCCCACACAGCAGACCTGCACACCAGGAAATATGCTGGTGCAGCCTCGTTGGACATGACTTTAGTTCGCTCGTGACAAGTTCATTCATTCCTCCTCCTCCTCGGAGGAAGTGAATGGTGACAGCTTCAAGTGATCACTTGACTTTTGGCAAAAAAAACCAAAAGAAAATGCCAGATCAGCGATGAAGAAGAGGAATTTAATAAATTTGTGTATCAAAACAGTTCGGTGCGAGGCAGTTTGTCAACGCGTGCGCGTAGGCGTAGTAAAATTTGAGCTTGGCGCGTTCACGCCCGTGATCAAAAGCTTGTTCCGCGGCGCTCCCACGACGCTCCCTGGACGTGCCGCGGCGCTTGGAATAACGCAAAGCTATACTGGGGCCTTAATTCACAGACAAGACACCTCTGCTTCCCGTCTGGGAATCAACCCCAAAACTGAGTTGTAAAGGGCGAGGCATAGATCTGCGCTGGAGCGAGCGCTGCGCCACGCCCTGCCAGCGCCGTGTAAGCGCTGTTGCACAAGCCTTTGAACGCTCGCGCGAACGCGCCAAGCTCAAATTTTACGACCGCTCGCGCGCGCATTGTCTCATATTAAACTGCCCTGGTGGTGGACTGTTTTGTATGTTACACAAATGTATTAAATATCCCTTCTTCATCGCTGAACTTGGGTTTTCTTTTGTTTTTTTGCCAAAAGTCAAGTGATCGCTTGAAGCGGTCACCATTCGCTTCCTCCTCAGATGAGGAGGAATGAATGAACTTGTCACGAGCGAACTAAAGTCATGTCCAACGTGGATGCGCAGGTTCTAAACATTTCCTGGTGTGCTTGTCTGCTGTGTGGGCTGAAGGACCAGCGCTCCCTGTTTTAATTTTAAATTTTAGGACTTTTTTTATTAACATATAAACACAGAACAAAGCTGCGCAGCCCTCTGCCTTTCCCAACCTGTCAATCAAATCAGTAGGCTGTCAGCAAATGACCAATCAGCGACCTCAATTTGTCCCGTAGGTAAACGCTCCGCCCTGCTTCTGCTCAAATGACATCAAGTATTTGGAGCGAAAATGTTGGAGCCACACGCTGCTTCACGCTGAGCTCTGCTGTGAACCCCCCACGCGCAGCACACGCGCGTGGCGCGGCGCTCGGTCCAGCGTGAATTGAAAAAGTCGAAACGTCTTTTGCAACAAATAAAGTCGAGTTGATCTTGTATTGAACGCCTTTTTGATTTTATCATGTCCTGGACGACTGAGAATCTTCACCAGCATACCTTTGATGTTGTCATCATTCTTTGTTTGTAACCAGGTCTCTCTTGTAAATGAGTCCTCAAGGCTCAATGGGATTAACCTGCCTAAATAAAGGTTAAATGAATGAAATAGTAATTCAATTTGAACAAGATCCAAAACAATGGATTCTGTGGGGAAACAAGTTCTGTTTAACTACTATTTTATGGTGAGCTTTTTCATGGAGCTTCATGACGACCAGTGGATATACCTTTTTTTTTCTTTGTGTATGTGTGAGTTAAATAAATTCTTAACATCCACTCCAAATCAACATTTTGATTAACAGAAATAATTTCAAACCTGCAAATAGATAACTTTTAGTGACCCCTGGTGGTTTCATGATGCAATAAAATATAATCTCAAAATACAAGGATTTCTTACAATGGAAAAAACTGTTGAATGGTAGAGTTTAAAGCTAATTAAAGAGAGATAAAATCAATTTTAATTTTAATTGGTGGTCAATGGAATAGTTTTGGCCATGAGGGATACCACAGGGAGTATTTGATACTAAGGTCAGTTTTGTTGCTAATCTTTGACATCTTTGACACATCCCCTATCTGTGTAATATACATTTGATAGAAAAAGAAAATCCTTTAGGATTTGTGTAAAGATAACATTTTACACACACATGCACACGCACACACACACACACACACACACACACACACACACACACACACACACACACACACAATAAGCAAGTGTAGTCTGTTCATCGTTCTTTAGTTTTAGCAGTTCGCTTTCGTAAATGAGCCCATGAGGCTCAATAAGATTTACCTGACTAAATAAAGGTTGAATGAAAATTAATGAAAAGTTAAATATACATATCCAGACAATATCCAATACTAGGATTTATTATGTATGGGTATCCAGAAGATATCCAATGCTAGGCTTTATTATGTATGAGTATCCAGAAAATATCCAATATGAGGATCTGTCAGATATGTATCTGGAAAATATCCAATACTAGGATTTATTATGTATGGGTATCCAAAAAATATCTAATACTATGATCTATCACAGATGTGTATCCGGAAAATATCCAATACTAGGATTTACTACGTATGGATATCCGGAAAATATCCAATATGTGGATCTGTCTGATGTGTATCCGGAAAATATCTAATACCAGGATCTGTCACAGATAAATATCCGGCAAATATCCAATGCTAGTATTTATTATGTATGGGTATCCGGAAAATATCCAATATGAGGATCTGTCAGATGTGTATCTGGAAAATATCCAAAACTAGGATTTATTAAGTATGGGTATCCGGAAAATATCCAACACTAGGATCTGTCACAGATGTATATCCGTCAAATATCCAATGCTAGGATTTATTATGTATGGGTATCCGGAAAATATCCAATATGAGGATCTGTCAGATGTGTATCCGGAAAATATCCAATACTAGGATTTATTAAGTATGGGTATCCGGAAAATATCCAATACTAGGATCTATCACAGATGTGTATCCGGTAAATATCCAATGCTAGGATTTATTATGTATGGTTATCCGGAAAATATCCAAAATGTGGATCTGTCAGATGTGTATGCGGAAAATATCTAATACTAGGATTTATTATCTATGAGTATCCAGAAAATATCCAATAGTTAGATCTGTCACAGATGTGTATCCGGCAAATATCCAATGCTAGGATTTATTGTGTATGGGTATCCGGAAAATATCCAATATGAGGATCTGTCAGATGGGTATCTGGAAAATATCCAATACTAGGATTTATTAAGTATGGGTATCTAGAAAATATCCAATAGTAGGATCTATCACAGATGTGTATCTAAAGAGTATCCAATATTAGGATCTGTCACAGATTTGTATCCGGAAATATCCAATGCTAGGATTTATTATGTATGGGTATCCAGAAAATATCCAATACTAGGATCTATCACAGATATGTATCTGGAAAATATGCAGTAGTAGGATCTTTCTCATATGAGTATCCAGAAAATATCCGATACTAGGATCTCTCAAGTATGGGTATGCATAAAATATTCTATACTAGGATCTATCGCAGATGTGTATCCCGAAAATATCCTATACTAGGATTTATCATGTATGAGGATCCAGAAAAATATCCAGTGCTAGGATCTATCACAGATGGGTATGCGTGGGATATCCTGTACTAAGATCTGTTACAGATGAGATCTCCCCGTATACCACCGGAAACATATTGGATATGTGGCAGATACGGACAATTTCATAATGTTGTATCTCCCCGGATATTAGATCTTTTTGTCCAGTGCATTCTCTCGATTGTAAATAGCAGTCTATCCTCGGGTGTGGTGCCAAAATCATTAAAACATGCTGCTGTTTTTTCATTCAACCTTTATTTAGTCAGGTAAATCTTTTGAACCTCATGGGCTCATTTACGAAAGCGACCTGCTGTTCAACCCCTCCTGAAAAAAACCAAACCTCGACCCGTCAGTATTATCCAATTTCAGGCCTGTCTCCAGACTCCCATTTGTTTCTAAACTTCTAGAGAAAATAGTTGAGTCCCAACTAAAGTGCTTCCTGGAGGATCACGCTATCCCCGAGCTATTCCAGTCTGGCTTCAAATCCCTCCACAGCACTGAGACTGCCCTACTGAAGGTTTTTAACGACATCTTCCTATCCACAGATACTGGTGACTCTGTGCTGCTTGTCCTATTGGACCTCACATCCGCTTTCGACACCATCGACCATGAGATCCTCATTGCTAGGTTGGAGCAGTGGGTGGGCATCTCAGGATCAGCCCTAAACTGGTTCAGATCCTACCTCTCTGACAGGTCTTTTTGTGTGTCCATCAATGATTTTACTTCTGCAGTGGCGGCTCTTAAATGGGGGGTTCCGCAGGGGTCCATCCTGGGTCCTCTCTTGTTCTCCTTATACCTGCTGCCACTCGGTGCTATTTTCCGGAAACACAATATACCCTTCCACTTCTACGCTGATGACTGTCAAATTTACTTCCCCCTAAGACAAAATGGTACAGGCTCTATTCAACCTCTGCTCGACTGCCTGGCTGACATCAGGGACTGGATGGCTTTAAATTTCTTAAGCTTCAATGATAAGAAGTCTGAAGCCATATTGTTCCTTCCCAATGACACAACCTCAAACCACTGCATTGACCTGTCTGCTCTACCCCTGTCCGAAAAACAAAAAGTCAAAAATCTGGGAGTGATAATGGATCCTTCCATGAAACTCAACAGTCATGTAAACATGATCGTCAAATCCTGTTTTTTCCAGCTGAGGCGTCTGTCTAAGCTGAAGCCCATATTATCCAAAAAGCACCTGGAGACAGTGATTCACGCATTCATTACATCTAGGCTTGATTACTGCAATTCACTTCTGTTTGGCGTCAGTCAAGCCACCATTGCACGATTACAACTGGTTCAGAACGCAGCTGCCCGATTTTTAACCAGCACACGCAAAAGAGAGCACATTACACCAGTCTTGGCCTCCCTTCACTGGCTACCGGTTCATCTTCGAATCCAATTCAAAATTCTCATGTATGTCTACAAATCGCTGAACAGTCTCGCCCCCGCCTATCTCTCGGATCTGATACACCCATATGTCCCTCCACGTGCTTTGAGGTCAGAGGATCAGGTACTCTTAATAGTTCCAGAAACTCGCCTTAAGCGCAGGGGTGACAGGGCGTTCTCTGTAGCAGGCCCAAGACTCTGGAACGAGTTACCGCTGCTCATCAAACAGGCCCCCTCCCTCTCGGTTTTCAAATCCCGGTTAAAAACTCACTACTACTCCATTGCTTTCAATGCCAGCTGATTTGTATTGGATCGTTTGATTTATGATCTGCAATGTTTTTATGTTTTTCGTGTTGTACTTCATTGTCTGTGTTGCCTGTTGCGTGTTTGTTTGTCCAGCACTTTGGTGTGGACTTGTTCCTGTTTAAAGTGCTTTATAAATAAAATGGTATGGTATGGTATGGTACCAGGTAAGTACGTACCAAACAATTAGTAAGTCCCATACATACCCAGTAAGTACCAAGCAGGAACCATCATACATACCCAGTAAGTACCAAGTAGGAACCATCATACATACCCAGTAAGTACCAAGCAGGAACCATCATACATACCCAGTAAGTACCAAGTAGGAACCATCATACATACCCAGTAAGTACCAAGCAGGAACCATCACACATACCCAGTAAGTACCAAGTAGGAACCATCATACATACCCAGTAAGTACCAAGCAGGAACCATCATACATACCCAGTAGGTACCAAGCAGGAACCATCATACTGTAACGAATAACGTGGGGTAAGGTATTTAAACACTTACTGGGCCACCATTATTGTAGAGATATAGGACTTACTGGTCAGTTTACTGACTTCCCTATATTTTTAGATGCGCAGGTCTAAGCAGACTTTTATCTGCACAAACATGCCACCAATTCGCGAGTTCTTCCTTTTTCCGGTATTAAATTGTTTTTACTGTAATTAGGCAGAAATGTAATTTCACAAGAGAAACTTCAACTTATGTTGGTCTACCAAAAAATAGACCTTTTATTGAAACTATCACAAAAATTACATTAAACATTTGTATCGATATTAGCTCTGATTTAATAACTACGTTAAAAGAATTCAAATTAAAACAAACAGACAGTTAGGAACTTAAACTGTTGGTACATTTACTTGACAGATTAATAGCTTATGAAAAATAAGAAAGAGGAGGAAGAAGATGAAAGCTAAGTTAACTGGAGTTGATTAATTTGAACCAACCAGGGTGGCAGCTTTTCCCAAACAGGTCCAGCTGTACTTCCGACACGTGCAGCATACAAACAAGCCTCTTTACCTGGTGACTATACGTCTGGAGGAGGTGAGGGCTGAGAAGTTTGTGGACCCTAACGGACTGTGTGGTCCCGCTCAGGTCCAGTAGACTTCGTGCGTGTATGGCTGGATCAGACGAACCGGGAGCACGCTTTCACCGGCAGGAACAGGCCCCAATCGCACTGGCTGAACTTTCAAAGTAAAACTTCAGAAAACAAATTCTTTCAGAAATGAGTGAGTGGGTTACAGTAAGCTTTACTGTAACTCCAGCTGAAACGTGGGTCTAGTTGACACACTGACCGGAACGTCTCCAGCTTTCCCAGAGGAGAGAAGCCAGTTGCGAGTTAGTTCTCTCCCAAGCACTGAAGGGAAAAATGCAGGAAGTGCCCCTTTAAGAAGGGGGTGTGACTTAGTCACATACTTCCTGCTGATTGGCTGTCCATCACTAGAGAAGGAGTGACTTTGAAGGTCAGTTCGTCTGAGTGACAGGTAGGGTAGACAGTAAATAAAAGAACATACGTCAGAAGATGCAGGTGCATGTGAACAAGCCATGTACTTTGTTTTGAGAACAGATTCATTGTTTTTAGAAAGGACGGGAGACCGAAAGCAAGCTATGTCTAGCACTTTTCCTTCGTTCCAAAAACAGTTCAAACAAATACGAAGGATTGTTCATTCAACTTTAGACACTTATTCTGCATAGAGCAGACAGTTTAAAGCAAGATCATTCTGAGATGTTCTCTTAACTTTGGCATATTTAAAATATACCAGCTTAGTAAAATCATCATTAAATGACAAAAATATACTGTTGATCAATTCTGAATTAACACACATTAAAAAGAAAGTTCAATCTGATTAATTAGTGTCCATTAATTCATAATAATTGTAAAAATATAAGTGTCCATTTGTCTCCTTGAGAGTTTCAAGAAGGTGTAACACTGAGAGTTTCAGAGAGATGTGGAGAGTCCCATATCCCATACAGACATGAGGGTGCTATATCCCTACAATACATACCCAGTAAGTACCAAGCAGGAACCATCATACATACCCAGTAAGTACCAAGTAGGAACCATCATACATACCCAGTAAGTACCAAGCAGGAACCATCATACATACCCAGTAAGTACCAAGCAGGAACCATCATACATACCCAGTAAGTACCAAGCAGGAACCATCATACATACCCAGTAAGTACCAAGCAGGAACCATCATACATACCCAGTAAGTACCAAGCAGGAACCATCATACATACCCAGTAAGTACCAAGCAGGAACCATCATACATACCCAGTAAGTACCAAGCAGGAACCATCATACATACCCAGTAAGTACCAAGCAGGAACCATCATACATACCCAGTAAGTACCAAGCAGGAACCATCATACATACCCAGTAAGTACCAAGCAGGAACCATCATACATACCCAGTAAGTACCAAGCAGGAACCATCATACATACCCAGTAAGTACCAAGCAGGAACCATCATACATACCCAGTAAGTACCAAGCAGGAACCATCATACATACCCAGTAAGTACCAAGCAGGAACCATCATACATACCCAGTAAGTACCAAGCAGGAACCATCATACATACCCAGTAAGTACCAAGCAGGAACCATCATACATACCCAGTAAGTACCAAGCAGGAACCATCATACATACCCAGTAAGTACCAAGCAGGAACCATCATACATACCCAGTAAGTACCAAGCAGGAACCATCATACATACCCAGTAAGTACCAAGCAGGAACCATCATACATACCCAGTAAGTACCAAGCAGGAACCATCATACATACCCAGTAAGTACCAAGCAGGAACCATCATACATACCCAGTAAGTACCAAGCAGGAACCATCATACATACCCAGTAAGTACCAAGCAGGAACCATCATACATACCCAGTAAGTACCAAGCAGGAACCATCATACATACCCAGTAAGTACCAAGCAGGAACCATCATACATACCCAGTAAGTACCAAGCAGGAACCATCATACATACCCAGTAAGTACCAAGCAGGAACCATCATACATACCCAGTAAGTACCAAGCAGGAACCATCATACATACCCAGTAAGTACCAAGCAGGAACCATCATACATACCCAGTAAGTACCAAGCAGGAACCATCATACATACCCAGTAAGTACCAAGCAGGAACCATCATACATACCCAGTAAGTACCAAGCAGGAACCATCATACATACCCAGTAAGTACCAAGCAGGAACCATCATACATACCCAGTAAGTACCAAGCAGGAACCATCATACATACCCAGTAAGTACCAAGCAGGAACCATCATACATACCCAGTAAGTACCAAGCAGGAACCATCATACATACCCAGTAAGTACCAAGCAGGAACCATCATACATACCCAGTAAGTACCAAGCAGGAACCATCATACATACCCAGTAAGTACCAAGCAGGAACCATCATACATACCCAGTAAGTACCAAGCAGGAACCATCATACATACCCAGTAAGTACCAAGCAGGAACCATCATACATACCCAGTAAGTACCAAGCAGGCCATCATAACGATCAGACGTTAGGCTATCGATACTCCTTTTACATGTGAACAACTAGTTCTGGCCATCACCAGTGGACTTGTTGATCCACCATGAGAAGGTGCTGCTTATAAGACTGAGTTTGTTGTAGTGCTTCAGACTGAAGAAGTCTTTTGGATAAAAGATGAAACGTCTCAACAAAGAAGAATCCGTCCAGAGGACCTGACTCAACCTCGTTAGAAACCTTCACTGAATTTTCACAGGAAATTACTTTTTTCTAGTTTTATTTTACCGCCTGACGAGCTTCTTGGAAATAATTTAACTGAACTACAAAATGACTGAAGAGAGTGAACGAGTGCCTGCAGACTCAAACTGGGTCAGTAACAATGTCCGCCGCCGCTGACACTCATCCAGCAGGAGTTTCCACAGGATGAGCGACTCGGCGCCGACACGTGCAGAACGGCATTATGTCCTGCTTGTTGCAAACGTTCCCGTCCATCCAGAACTTCCCACAGATATCCTTCTGCCAGCACGGAGAGGCTCGCCGTCACTACAGACGGAGGCAGGGAGACGGGTCAGAGCTGCAGGGGGCTAATAAAGATCCGAGCAGGAACACGCCTTTTTAAAACGCCATGTGGTCGGGGAATTAAGTGTGAGTGCAGCCGGCACAACTCAAGGGCCTGGAATATATCCTCGATTGAGAGGATGAGGAAGCTGTTAGGAGAATATTTATTCCCTTTACAGACGCCGGAAGGACCACAAGTATCTGCAGGCGAATAACTTAAACATGCTATTTATTAAGGAGTGCTCACAGAAAACACACCAGCAGTAACGTGACTCTTCTTCGTAGACAATAATAAAAGCAACAAGACAAACGTAATTTCCTGTGAAAACTCAGGGTGAACGCTTATTGCTGAACGAGTTCTGCTGAAAGCTGCTGAAGAAGCTGAAACCAGCTGAAATGGTTTAATCACAGAACTGTTAATGTGAGTTGAATTTGAACAGCTGACATTTGCCGAAAGCAGGAAAATGACAGCAGAAGAAAAATGTCATAAATTTATAGACGAAGCTGAATACAGCAGTAAGCTGAAATAGAAGCTGAAGAGATTACAAAAATGATTAATTAGTGAGAAAAAGTAGCTGAAAAAGGTTTTTTTTAAAACAAGCTGAAATTAGTAGAAAGAGACTGAAAAGAGCAGAAAAGTAAAAAATATGGAATTTGCACAATATAGGTGAAATGTAGTAAAAAATTAGCAGAAAAAGTTAAAATCAGCAGAAAAATACCTAAAAAGTGGCTAAAGAAGCAGAAAAACATTAAATTTTACAGAGAGATGTTGGAACAGAAATGAGGAGAACATTTGACCAAAAAAAAAGCTACAATTGGCTGAATAATAGCTGAAAAAAGCTGAAATGAGCAGAAAAAGCTGAAGGTACAAAGTATCATAAATTACCGTATTTTCCGCCTGATAAGTCTCACCTCTCTATAAGTCACTTTGTCCAATTATTGGCAATAAATGTTTTTGCCTAAATGAAAAACGGTCATATCTGAGCCAAAAATTGGTCTAAAAATATGGGGGAAAATCCATAAACAAGTCTCACCTCTCTATTAGTCGCAGGGCATGCAAATTAGGCAAAAAGGTGCGACTTATAGACCGGAAGATACGGTAGCTAAAATAATCTGAAAGTAGTTTTGAAAGCTGAAATGAGCCCAATGAAGCTGAAAGAGGCTGAAAGCACAAAACAGCTGAAACGGAAGAAAAGCTGAAATGAGCAGCAAAAGGTTGTAAACAGCTAAAGGGTTTGAAGGATGTGGAGAGCTCCATTCATTTTCAGTGATAAAAACGTGGCCGACAAAGCTAAATATTTCAAAAAGTGAAAATGGTGCAAATGCCAAAAGTCAGAGCAGGAATGTCCTGAATGAGCCGAACGTTTTGATACATGAATTGTTGAAATGAAAGCAAAACTACAGAACGAGTTATGAGCTGAAAAATGTACAGAAGATCAATAAGAATGATTTAGAAACATCCACTCAATAATCCTCCGCGGTCAAAGCAAACAAAGAAAACTAATGACTTCCTATTACCGTAGATTTAGTCGTCTCCGTATCTCCACCATGATGGGAAAACGGCTTCTTTCTTCATCTGAGTGTTGAAAGTATCTTTCAGAGGTTTGGCTGATGATTTAATCCATTTTAATTAGAAATTTAAAAAAAATGGGGGACATCTCGATTAAAGCGTCAAACTTTCACAAACTTCAAACCGTTCATTAGATCTCGGAGGAGGAAAGGCTGCCGCGATGGAAATAGCTGAACTGTGGGAGTCGCTGCCAATCAGTGTTAGAATAATTACATCTTTTAGATTTTAACACTTTTCTGACCATCTTCAGCTAAAATATCAAAATATATAACGAGCTCTTTGTGTTCCTTTTTTCCTTTTTTTTTCCTCATTTCATTTTATAGATGGCCTCCCTTCTCACCTTACAGCCATCCTCTTCACACCATTATGATTTTTTAAAATAGGATAGAAAGAAAGGAAAGACGGAAAGTAAGACTACAAAATACAGTATAATAAATATACACAAAGAGAGCACAAGGCAAATACACCCGACCTCTGTCTTTAAACCTGCAAAGAACATGAGAGAACACAGCAACAAAATACACATGTATAAAAGATTTAGAATATTCATGACTTTGCAGTAGAGTTCTATAAATATACAGTATATACCTATACATACATACATATACATGCATATGCAGTCAGATTTACATCTACATATCTACATATGACACCTACATATACTGCACATCCCTGCATCTATTTGTGTGTGATTGTGCATACATAAGTGTATAAGGCTTCTCTAATAGAACATTCAATAATGACCGCGAAATATCAGAGACCCGACCCCTAAAGGCCGCAGTATAGCTCTGCATTGGGCTGAACGCCACTCGACGTGCGCGTGCTGCACGCAGGCAGTTCACAGTATAGCTCAGCGTGAGGCTCCAGCGTTTTCGCTCCAAATTCTTGACGTCATTTGAGCAACAGCAGACGGGTCTACGGGACAAATTGAGGTCGCTGATTGGTCATTTGCTGACACACCTACTGAATTGATTGACAGGTCGGGTGGGGGAAAAAAGCACGGGCTGCGCAGTGGTGTTCTGTGTTTATATGTTAATAAAAAGTTCTAAAAAATAAAATAAAAACAGGGAGCGCTGGTCCAGCACACCAGAACACCAGGAAATCTGCAGAGCCTCGCGCAGCCACGTTGGACATGAGTTTAATTCGCTTGTGACAAATTCATTCATTTCCTCATCATTTCTGTCATGGAGTCAACGGAGGAGGAAGCGATCACTTGACTTTTGGCAAAAAAACAAAAGAAAAGTCCCGATCAGGGATGAAGAAGGGGATTTTAATACATTTGTGTCACATACAAAACAGTCTGGCGCCGGGCAGTTTATTGTGAGAAAACGCGCTTGCGTACGCGGTCATAAAATTTGAGCTTGGCGCGTTCACGCCCGCGTTCAAAGGCTTGTGCCGCGTTGTTCGCACGGCATCGAGCGGCGTTCGGCCCAACGCAGAGCTATACCGGGGCCTTAAGACCCGAGGCAGACAAAGGAGAGACCAGAGCCCAAGACCCCAAGAGGGACCCGAGCGCGGAGACCCCAGGGCCACCCGGACAGGACGAGCCACTCACCCACCCCCCAGATCCAACCATAGGGGAGAACCGGAAGAGCCCCACCACCGACTACACACAATGACCTCCCACGGCTCTTTTTGTTCCTAAGTTTAAAACAGACGCTGACCCTAAAGACTGATTCCTGTAAAGGTGCAGAGCGTTAGGCGTCACAAGAACGGGATACCCAGAGTGAAAGGACTGATCGTGAACAACTCAGACACAAAAGTATAAATTCAGTGCTTTTATTTGCAGCGGGTAACGGTTCAAGAAGTATCAGGAACGCTGGAGAGCAAGGAGATGGGTCAGGTCCAAAGTTCTGTATGCATGGAACAAAATGTTAAGGGGTCCTTACTAGCTGGTTGGTAGTTTGGTTCCAATATCCTGTACAATCATGAGAAGGTCCAGTAGACTCAGAAGGGCATGTGGTAGTTGGGCGAGGCAAACAGCTGGAGTGCACGGGTAGGTTTCCAGAGATTCACCAGAAGATCCAGTGATCAGGAAAGACCAGGACTGGAAAGATCACAAGGCAAAAGACAAGTACTCCCAAGACGAGAATCACAAAAAGGCTATAGAAGCACAAACCATAGGCAAGGTAATGCTCCAGCGTCGAAGCGAAGTCATCAGGTGCCTTATGTTGGCACCTGATATTATCGGCACCATGACAGCTCAGTGGTTAGCACTGTTGCCTCACTGCAACTGGGTTCAATCCCTGGTTGGACCTGGGGGCTTTTTGTGTAGATTTTGCATGTTCTTTTCATGCTTGCATGGGTTTTCTCCGGGTACGCCAGTTTCCTCCTACAGACCAAAAACATGCATGTTAGACTGCTTTCAGACCCAGACCTCCCTTGCAAAAGAGATCTGTGATCTCAACGGGATTTGCCTGGTTAAATAAAGGATAATAATATACGCCTGGAGCCTCATCAGGAAACATTGTTCTCAGGCAGTATGGCGCCCTTTAGTGACTGAAGAACAAATGTGGAGGTGTCTGAAATGACATGACACAAGACTACGCAGCGGGTTCGGATGTTGTCAGTCCATACAATGGGTGTTATCAACTGTTATCATCCCCATATAGCGGCAAAACTGTCCAATCTACCTCCTAGCATGTTTAAGAGAACGTTATCACCGTTATTATCGCTGTGAGTAGGCAGCGTGTTTCCGTAAACCCGGAAGTCTTGTGTTTTCTTTTTTTTTTTCAGCTTATATAACCGTTTTCCTGAACCTAACCTTAAACCTGACCCAGAGGACCAACCCTAAACCTAACCCCCTTACCCTTGTGCCTAAACCTAGCTAAAGATGGAGCCTGCTGTCATCGCTTGTAACGGTGACAACGTACATTTAAACCTCCTAGGAGGTACAGGAGGGGAAATCTGACCGCTACGTACGGGGATGATAATAACTGATAATGGCCATTTAATGGTTGATAAGCGGGTGTATTTTGAGACCTTCAGGTCTGAAAATGTGCCATTTATTGACTTCTGGGAGCAGTTCTCATGTGGAGATTTGTACAAAGTAAGAAAACTGAAACAGTTTAGCTGTTTTGTTAAGTTCTTATCTTAAGTGGCATGGTGAGAAGTTTGCAGGTTCACCTACTGGTCTGGGGCTTTCCCCAGGCGGAGTTTGAATGTTCTGCTCATGGGTTTTCTCCATGTACTCCGGTTCTTGGTCCATTTGTGAGCGTACGAGTGGTTATTTTATTTGTCTTGTTCATCTTTATAGCCAATGTTCACACTGCAGGCCTTAATGCTCGGTTCTGACTTATTTGGGTTGTTGTTCGTTTAAACGCGACCTCCATCAGACTCCAGTGAGAACAGTCCAGGGTCCTGAAGCGACCTGCATGTGCAGAAAAAGACGTGACATCACGCACAAAGGTAAATAAGGGTTCAGCTCCATTCATTTCTAAATGGAACAATATGGCTGAAAACATTACAACATTTCAGAAAGTAAACAGCTACAAAACGTCCCAGCAGGAATGAGCCGAACGTTTTGATGCATGAATTGTTGAAATAGCACAAAAATTTCAGAACAAGTCAAGTGTTGAAAAAGGTACGGAAGAAAACTGGATCTTGATCATGTTGATTCAGAAACATTCACACTGTGGAGACATTCAGCTTTTATATTTCCTTCTTGCACCTTTGTGCTTCTTTGTTCAGCTTCTCCTCTCTTCAATTATATAATTTCTCCTCGCCCATAATAACCTGAACGCCCACTCGTCTTCTGCTCCCTCGCTCTGTTTCTCCTGACAGCCCGTCACTGTTCCTCTACTTCTCATTTTCTGCCGTGGTTTCCATGTCTTGCTTTATTTCCTGAGCCTCCTGCATGCAACATCCTCTCTACTAATGCTCTCGTTGGGCGCTTCTTCGTTTTTGTTTTTGGCCAAGCCATAATGATTCTCCTTAATCCAATTACCTCTCTTCATGCTTGCATCCTCTGAGGGACCATGGGTGGAAAAGCAATGAAGGACACGAGGAAGTAACTTGAAACGACCTGTCACCCCAGTGGCAGGGTGCAGGGTGCATAATGCACTTTGTATGAAGACAAATGGGGCCTTAACTCCAGGAGTTACACAGGGTAAAATAAATAAAACAGCTCCTGCCATAATATGCAGCACTATACTGACAAGTCTGTGCATTAATCACGAGACGTTTTCCGTTGCTTTCCAGCGCGAACGCCGCACAATCTGCACAGACGAGGAATAATTTGATCAGGTACTGGCTGCTGAGCATCCGTCATAATTATGTCAGGCTCGAGTGGATGTTACACTCCCACAGGTGAGCGCTTTCAGGAGGCAGAGACGCAAAGAAAGTGTAATTATCAGGAGGAAATGGAAAACAGCACTTTACTTTAACGACCAGCTTCCAGATGCTGTCAATGCACGCTCATTTGTTGTTACTTTGGTACATATTTGGCATATTTTCTTCTAAACAAATTAACCTTAAAGTGTTGTGACTCACAAAACTGACTGACAGCAGGTATATTTAGACAGAAACATGAGCAAAACACCACCTCCCTGCAGAACAGAGCCGAAAATCTGTCCCTGATCACTTAAAGTGTGCATTATGTTTCTGTCAGATTGCTTTAATAACCTGCTGTAACCTGATTGTTACAACAATTAAGTTATTTACGCTCCGTCAGGATGACCAACAGAATACGAAGAACATTTACTGCTAACTAAAACAAATTCCTGTGAAAATATCATGTGAAAATTTATGGTTTCTGCTTAAACCAGCTGAAAAGGTTTTAAACTGTTAATGCGTGTTGAATTTCTCATAAGTCAATTGATGAGTCCCTGAGAGCCAGGAGAGTTGATGCATTCATAAGAAATCTAATAAATGACTCGTACAAAGGTTGTTTCACAACAATAAAAACAACTAAGGGAACTACAGATTGAATAAAAATTTAACTGGAGTGATGCAGGGAGACCCGCTCTCTCTCCTGCTCTTCAACCTCTCTCTCAAGCCCTTACTTTTTGAACTGGAAAGGAAAGGCGGGGAAGGGGTTTCAAGTTGGATGGATTGAATATAACCTCCATGGCATATGTAGATGACTTGGTGATAATAGGTGACTCAAAGAGCGGTATAAGAAACGATTTGAAATTATTGTACAAGTTTCTCAGAGCGATGGGACTGAGAGTAGATTCTAAGAAATGCAGTGGATTCTTTCTAAAAAGGCAAGGGCAATCGATTATCCTTGATTCAAAGGAAGGATGGGAAATTGCAGGAAACTCCATCCAAATGCTTGGTTTGTCAGAGGAAGTGAAATATCTGGGAGTCCAGATATCACCCTGGAAGGGTATCATAACTCCAGACTTGGTTGAAAAGGCGAAAGACATGGTTCAGATAATATCAGAGGCATCTCTGAAACTGAGTCAATGGGTTGAAATGATCAAAAGTTTTGGGCTTCCTAGACTGATCTACCTAGCGGACTATGGAAAGGTGGGTCAAGCTCAACTAGGAGTTACCAACCACTTTTTTTTACATGTTTCTAGATTAACATGTCTGTTAATCTAGAAACATGTAAAAAAGTGGTTGCATCTTGATGCATCTACCACAGATGGAATTCTGTACAGTACAAGGAATAAGGATGGAGGTTTGGGCCTTACACGTCTTGAAGCAATAATTCCTCGTTTGAAAGCAAATCGATTGATAAAGTGGTACAAAGTCAGATATGAAGAAGACAGATCTTGGATGAATACAATATTGCCCATTAAAACAATTGAAAATAATCTGAGTGAGGCTGGCAAATGGCTCGGTACCACAATACTAGAGAAAGTCACATCAATAAGAGAACTCGATCTTGCTACTTTCACATCAATACAATGGAGACATTACAAACTTGAAAAATGGAAGAATAAGAAGGCTCAAGGGACGGGCGCAAAAATGTTTGAAAACGACCCAATAAGTAATTGCTGGCTATCACATAAGGGTTGCTTCAGTGAATCTGACTGGATCCTGGCGTTAAAGTTGCGTTCGGCAACGCTGCCAATGAGGGCATGGAGGAAGTGGAGTGGTGAGCCTACTACTTGCAGAAGGTGTATGAAATATATGGAGAATGCCATGCATATTTTCTCAATGTGTCAGGTCACTAAAAGTCAAAGAATGATTAATCATAACATGATTTGCCGGTTCTTGGCTAATCTGGGACGAAGAGAAGGATGGTCAGTGGAAAAAAAGCCCAGAATAAGAGTAAATCAAAGGACGTAGGAGGTAGGGACAGTGGGAATCTCTTTCATTCATTCACTCACGCTCAACACTAATTAGATGACGAGGCGTTTGGCTAGCTCAACTAGAGTCATCTTTGCTCCCACCATTTTACCCGCGCTCAATTGAATTTCTTCACTTTGACATTCAGAACGCTGGATGAGATCACCCTCGTATAGCAAGTGTACGACGGCATCAACAGTGTGGCAGGGCCTACGAGAATTATGGATCTCTCTCCCCCCATGGGGAGAGTTTCGTAGTACCCTCTGAACGATGCCCAGAGTGGCTGTCAACCGGAACCTATCTGAGCCAACTCCGAGTATCCCTGACAGAGTCACCAAAGTAGGTATCAGGGGACTCCATTTTTAGTTGTTTAACGTCTCTCGTTGACAGGGGTGTCAGTTCTCACCCCTTCATCATCCATAGTATCTGGGCTGGTTGATACACTTTACGCATATCTCAAATGCAGCAAGCACATTACTTGAGAGGATGAACGGTCGGACTGTCCATGCACTCCATGGAGTACCCTTAAAGACCGTGTAAAGTGAATTTCAACATTTTCTTCAATAAACATTATAAATGTCATAATTGTAATCTTGTAAATGAGTAAAAAGTCTCAAAATTGTAGCTCAATTAATTTTGGAGTTATAGAGCAAACTGTGTATAAACATATTTCTGTTTCAGGATTTTTTAGGCGTGTTTTAAATGTGACCGCGTTTCGTCACGCGGTCCTCATTAGTATAGCCCCACCCCCTGCAGCTCCAGCCGTATAAATTCGCCTCGGTGGAGCCGTTCACTCGCGAATCGCAGATAGCATCAGATAGCAATAGCATAGATATTTTGTTCATTGTTAGCTAGCTAATCAATTATGCCTCGTTCGTGCATCTTCCCTGGATGTCGCAATGGTCAGGGCACCCGTACAAATCATAACATGTTTTTATACGTGGTTTTATACCGAGTATCTGTAATGCCTGGATAGGTCAATGGATAAAGCGCTTGCCTTCCGTCCCAAACCCCACGGGTTCAACCCGCATGGTACAACTCTTTTTTTTTTATTCATTCCAGATTAAAAACACACAAGAAAACTATTTACAAAAACAGCGTAACTCTTGGAAAAAGTAGCTGCTGTTACAGACAGAACTCGGATAAAAACAGAGCAGGTTTACTGGATCTCTGCTGCCTGCCTCTCCACACAGTCAGCTCAGGGGGCAGGACACGAGCGCAGCTGCGCTGAAACCACGCCCACGCACTGACACGCCCCCAGCGTTCCAGGGCAAGGCAAAATCATGTTTTTTCATGATTTTTGAGACTTAATTTTATAAGGTAAACAATGTTTTTAATCAGTCAGATTTAAATGGGTGATTAATAACACATATTTATGCCATGTGACAAACTAAAAACACACATTTAATTTCACTTTACACGGTCTTTAACTGTTATCAAGTAATTCCACAACCACGTTTGCGTTGTCAGCAGGGAAATTCTACACTGGATTGCCTGTCTTCAGCTTTTATTACTCTTACTTTGCATGTTTCTTGGGAAACTTTTCTTTCTTGTCTTCAAATCCATTATATTTTCTTTGTGAGTTTCTTAGTCTTTTCCATCCATTAGGATACAGTATTGAACTTTCTTGTATTCATCTTACATTTTTCAGAAGGCTTTAACTGTTTTTATCGATGAGAGTAAGGTCATTCTTTAGAGTCTTTGCCATCCTTTTGGCCCAATAATCATAACCAACTTCTTTAGGACTTGGTTACAGTATTTCCTTCGTACTCCTCCTGCACCCAAAGGGAATCCATAGTCAAAGTCAAGTCAAGTCAAAGTCAACTTTATTGTCAGATCTGCAATATGTACTGTACAGGACATACACAGGACCGTGATAGATATGAACTATCACCATCCCGGTTGATCTCTTCTTGAGTTCATCATCTAACTCTTTGTACTTTTCTTTCTTCTTTTGCACCATATTTTCTAGCGAGTTAATTGAGGATTCAAAGCAAATAGCCACATCAATGACCGCAGCATTTTTGCCCTTAATCATAACCAAGTCCGAGATTTTCAAGTCCTTTTGATTTACTCTTCTTCTGGGTTCTATTTCCACTGACCATCTTTCTCTTCGACCCAGATTAGCCAAGAACTGGCAAATCATGTTATGATTACTCATTCTTTGACTTTTAGTGGCCTGACACATGGAGATAATATGCATTGGACTTCCATGTCTTTCATACACCTTCAGCAAGAAGCAGGCTCACCACTCCACTTCCTCAGTGCCCTCGTTGGCAGGGTTGCCGAATGCAACTTTAGTACGGAGCGTGTTCTATTCACACAAGGAGAGCTGTTGGTCAAGTACTTCTTGTTGTGCCGTTAACTCTAAAATAGTTATTGAATCAAGTGTTTACTGTAGGTAAACATAGATGTTAACCCGCTAAAATACACCAGAATGCAGGTAACGGCATCTACTTTATTCAAAATTTTCTTGGGGATGACCCACAGACCCCACCCACCAGTGTGTCCCCCCTCACCCACCTCTTACAAATAGGGGTGTGAATCTCTCAGTGTCTGGATAATCAATTCGATTCCGATTTTTTATGTCACGATTCGATACAAAATCGATTTTTCGATTCAGAAACAATTTTTCTATTAAAATGGTCATAAATTTAGTTTCAGTTTTGTAACTGACAAGCTGAAAAGAATAAACAACAATGTAAACAAATGGAACATTTATTTAAAACAATAATTTTAGGTTCCTTATTGTATCAAATTTTTTGCATCGTTTGATATTTATACCAAAAATAAGAACAAATAAGGAGCCAAGATGGTGTAGTGGTTAGGGCGTTTGACTTGGGACCCGAAGGACGCGGGTTCGCGTCCCGGCCACTACACACCTTGGGGTGTCTATGAGTGCACACCTATTTCTCCAGCTCCCCGAGCGCTTTCTATGGCTGCTCACTGCACCACCTGGTAGGTGGTTGGGTTAAATGCAGAGACGAATTTCGTCTGTGTATGGGAAACATACGCAGATGACAGGAATAGACAATTATTATTATTATTATTATTATTATTAAATAATACAGGAATGCATTAAATTCTGTAACTTAAAGACCGTGTAAAGTAAAATTAAATTTGTGTTTTGAGTTTGTCACACGGCATACATATGTGTTATTAATCACCCATGTAAATCTGACTGATTAAAAACATTGTTTACCTTATAAAATTAAGTCTCAAAAATCATGAAAAAACATGATTTTGCCTTGCTCTAGAACGCTGGGGGCGTGTCAGCGCGTGGGCGTGGTTTCAGCGCAGTACTGCACCAGTGTCCTGCCCCCTGAGCTGACTCTGTGTGGAGAGGCAGACAGGAGCAGCAGCAGTAAACCTGCTCTGTTTTTATCTGAGTTCTGGCTGGCTGTAACACCAGCTCATTTTTCCAAGAGTTACGCTGTTTTAGTGCACTAACAACTCTGGTTTTTTTTTTCTTTTTTTTTTTCTTTTTTTTTTTCCATTTATAGATGGCCTCCCTTCACACCTTATAGCCATCCTCTCACTCCAATATTATTTTTTTTTTTTAATAGAGAGAAAGAAAGAAAAGAGAAAGTGAGACAACAAAACAACAATTGTCCACAGAAAGAGCACAAGGCAAACACACCAAACCTCCGTCCACAATCCTGCAAAGCACATGACAGAACACAACAACGAAACATACAAGCATAAAGACTGATAATATTCATGACCTTGCAATAGATTTCTATAAATACACATACCCATACCTACAAATATATATACAATATACATACATATATATTTATATTCATTTATATACCCATCTACATACATCTACTATACATCCCTGCATCCATTTGTGTGTGGTTGTGAGCATGCATAAGTGAATAAGGTTCCTCCAATAGAACATTTAGTAGCGACTGTGAAGCATCAGAGACCCGTCCCCCCAAAGCCCGAGACAGACGAAGGGGCGATCAAAGCCCAAGACCCCAGGAAGGACCCCGAGCCCAGAGTCCCCAGGACCACCCGAACAGGACGAGCCACTCGTCCACTCCCCAGATCCGACCAAGTGGAAGAACCGGACGAACCCCACCAGGGACCACACACAATGACCCCCCGGGGTCAACAGCGACAATACACAGGCCCCCGCCGGAGCCCGCTGCACCGACGTAGCCCCAGGGCCGGTCACCGAGGCTCGGGCACCGGGGACGCCCATCCCTCAGGTCCAGACCTGACAGGACCAGAGGACCCGAGCCCCACCAGGCAGCCACCAGGCCGAGCTGACAAACGCCCAAGCGCCCAGCCCCAGATAGTGAGGGCCCCAAGCACGCCCGTAGGCAGAGGAACACCCACCAGGGGGCCACGTGGCAGGAGCGCGACACTGGGTAGCCTCAGAAGTATCAGAGAGGGGGCAGTCCAAGTCCCAGCCTGACACTTAAACATTCATACACAGACACACTCATTCAGACCCACCCTCATCCTCACCCTCAGTCACAGAAAGACAAACAATAACGACACGCTCCATTCATAATCCCGATGCACACTCTATACCCCCTAGGTCCAAGACATGTACCTGCTCCCTACATGGGGCAGCCCACATCCAAACCCAGGAGGTAGACCCATTCATTCTGGGGTGGAGAGCAGCAGACGTCCAAGATCCGGCACACCCCGCGCCCTGCCGACAGGACAGGACAGGACACCCGAGTCCAAGCAGCCCCAGAGGGAGCGCACTGCCAGCCCCGCCCACGGCGAACCCGCAGGCCCCGAACCCCCCCACACCCCAGCACAACCCCTGACGGCCCACCCCCAGAATGTCCGCAAGGCAACCAGGGGGGTAAGAGAAAAATAAATAAATAATATATAAATAAATACATAAATAAATAAAATTGAAATTAACAAATCAAGACCCCGACACACACACCCCCGTCCCCAAATGTACTGTTGGTGAGTGTTGTTGTAAAGTGTATTTAAAAGGGAAAGAGAAGGAGCAAAGGCTAGCATTATACCAGTTTCCCCTCCACTCCAACTCTAACCCAGGCCCTAATTGTCTAGATGCATAATGTTGAGTGAGCATAGGCATGGGGGCGAGATTGATGTCATCCCGCCACCCATAGCCATAGTGCTCACTCCATTCCCTATATGTGACTTTTATGAAGATGTTTATGAATGAATGTCTAAAGTGTATATAAAATTGAGTCCCAGGTGCTCTTAACAACAGAGATGTAAAACCATTGCAGCACACCCGAGACCCAAATTCCCTACATGTATTAATTTAAGATGAAGAGGGCGGAGGTGCGTGTTGAGGGATGGGGAGAAAAATATCTGCAGGAACAGTGCTCCCACAAAGGAAAGGAAAGGAAATTCTAAATTGTCCCTAGGTGTGAGTGAGAGAGTGAATGGTTGTTTGTCTCGTTTGTCTCCATGTGTCCCTGCAATGGACTGAAGACCTGTCCAGGGTGTGCCCCGCCTCTCACACAGTGATGGCTGGACATGGGCACCAGTGACCCCTGCGACCCAAAAAGGAAGAAGTGGGTAAAAGATAATTGGTGGATGGATGGATGTACATATTTGTGTATGTTACTGCTAAATATTTAACATTTTAAAAAGTTTCTGTATAAATATCTCATGTTACAACGTGGACTTTGTGGCTTATAGACAAGTGCAGCCTATACATGTACAACATTTATTTATTTTTAAATTTAGTGGGCGCGGCTTATATTCACGTGCACTCAATAGTTCGGAAATTATGGTAATGTGAAAATAATAAAATCATCAATCATTGAGAGCAAATAAACTGTGTAATCTGTACAAAGTAGTGAACAGCCCTACCTTTAGGAGGATAAAGGTGATTTAAAAAAGGGAAGTGAGTAAAGGTACCTGTTCCATCCAAACGGAGAAGCAGCGCTGCCAGGAGTCCTTCTTCTCCAGATGCAGGTATGTGCTGAAGAGGATGAGGTACATGTAGCGCTCCAGGTACCGCCAGCTCTTCAGCATCAGCTGCTGACACTCCTTTTCACTCTTTTCATGTTTGGCCTAAAAACAGACGTAAAAAATGTTCTACTAATGTACCAACAGAGGTATTTTCCAAATACTTTGTACGCATGTGAGGCTGTAACTCTGCCTACATCAGGGATGTCAAAGTCAAATACACAGAGGGCCAAAAAACCAAATTTGCTACAAGCCAAGGGCTGGACTGGTTCAATGTTTATTATAAGGGGGCGATATAAGAATTTTTTTTCTTCTTTCTGCACTTTTTTCATTCAGTGTTTTCTTTTTGATGAATTTGTTTTATTTTGTCTCTTTTAAATGAATCAATAAATGAATTAAATAAAAAAATTAAATAGCTTTACATCTGCTAAGTTCATGGCATAAACCAACACAAACATGTTCCTGTTTTTAGTATTTTACATTGTTTTATAATGTAGCTGTTTATGTTTCGTGTTGTTTTTTTAATACAGTTTTCTTGTGATTTTTAATTAATATGCTTTTTTATGATTGTTTACTGTTGGCTGCAAGTATCAAGCTGTGAAATCCTTCATTTTCTACAGCTGATAGCTGTTGGTCATTAATTATGATGAAGTTTAGCAACTTCTCTGTGAACATTTGAGCTCCGTGGCTTCAGCGGTGTGTTTTTCTTGTTCAATCCGGGGCGGGCGCTCTGATTTCGGTCAGCCGCTCTCAGCCTGTCCCTCCTACGAGACGGTCAGACAGCGGGTCGGACTGGACGCAGCTGGCCGCGGTCGGTCTCCCTGTTTCGGTTCAGTGAGAGTGGCGTCCCGCTGAAGCCCCAGAGCTCGAATGTCCAACGTAAAACTAACTTGACCGCGGTTTAATGTGGCGCTATGGCTCTGCAGACATTGCACGTTGCTGTCTTGTGGTGTTTAGTGTAAAATACTTCCACACAGCGGACATGTTACATGAAAAGTTGGCTAGCTGTTAGCTAAAGTGCTACTCACTCAGTCCGCACGTTGTAGCTGGCTGCAAACTATGGAATGGATTTCCTGAATGTGATGTGAGGCGGGTCTTGTTACTCTGGGTTCATGAGACACGACTCCGGATCGGATTGGCCCCATCCCTACTACCGTTGCATTGTGGGGAATGTAGTGTTGGTGTGTGCAAAACACCAGCGGGCGGCTGTGCCCTGCGGGCCGGTTCTACAAAGTAATAGTAATTAAATATCATCCAGCAGGCCATAGATAATTAATTTGCGGGCTGGATCTGGCCCACGGGCCTCGACTTTGACATATGTGGCCTACATGTATGATGTGTTTTCAGAACAAACTTGGCATTCAAACTGTCTTTTGGGAAGCATAGTGTTCAGTCTCATATGATTAAAATACTGTATATATGTATTTAAAGCTGAGGGCATTTGAGTAGAGTGATGTAGAGTAGAGACACAAACTTGACAACAGTGTATCTGAAATAAAAAGTTCAATGATGAGATTGTGACTTGAAGGTTTAATAACAGGTCAAAATTCTACAAACCTCACCCATTATTGGTGCATGTCCTGTAAAAATGCATACAAAGCAGCAGCTTTAGAGTACTTTGTTTTAATTTTTTTGACAAATCTTAGGACAAGACAAGTGAAAGCACATGAAACTTTAGAAGACCAAAAACCAAGAGGTTAATAAGCAAGCAATACATACGTTTCTCTTCGCCATTTATCTGGTAAAGAAAATAAATCTTTCAGGTATTTTCTTGCACATACCAGAATAAAAAAATGGACACAACTTTATTTGAGAATTAGAAAAACCAAAACTTTTTTCCTACACTCCCAAATAAATAATAATACAACTGATTTTCTAAAAATTACTGTTCAAAAATATGTATTTTTAATAGTCCTTGTTGTCACATTTATCATCTGGTTGGCAAAAACAACAAAATCAGATCTTATGCTACTGTTGTTTTAAGTACGATCACTTTTGGAAAACTACCTATAAAATACTAATGGTGAAGGCTGTGCTTGTGGTGAATGCCATCTTTTCATTTTTGTAATTATGTTTTCATTTAAATGGACAGTTCAGTCATTTCATCAGTCATAGACTATTGAGAAAAAGCTAAAATCTTCAAGATTGCCAGGCTAAAAAATTATTTATCAGAAAGCATTCTAGAGTAAAAGAAGGCTATTAGCTAATATTAACTCTACACATTGGCACAACACTGTTAAATAACCAAACAACGTCAGTTACTACAATATATGTATATGATACACAAACCAACTAAGATCTTTAAATTTGGCAAGTTCAACATGAGCCTGGAGCTGGGGAAAGTACCACAGCTGTGGAAGACCTCCTGTGTGGTACCAGTGCCAAGGACCTCAGCAGCTACACACTGGTAGCACTGACCTTGCATCTGATAAAGACCCTCGAGAGGTTGGTCCTCAACCATCTACACCCCCTGGTGAGGTCTTCATTGGATCTGTTGCAGTTTGCCTACCAGCCTGGCATCAAGGTGGATGATGCCATCATCCACATCCTGCATTGTGCTTTGACCCATCTGGAAAAGCCTGGAAGAACTGTGAGGATCTTGTTTTGATTTATCCAGTGCTTTTATCATCCCACCAGGACTTCTGAGGGACAAGGTGGAGTTGTCAGGAGTGGACCATCACTTGTCCCAGTGGATAGTTCAAGTTCAAGTTCAACTTTATTAGGTGCCCAAGGGGCAATTCATCTACAGCAGGTAGTGGTGGTGAGACAGCCAGCACATTCATACAAACTAGAATTAAAACAGGATAAAAAGTACCTTCAAACAAGATTAAGATACATAAAAACATCAGTGAAAAGGAACAGCGTAAAAAAGCAAACAGTTCATCCTTAAAATCATGAAGTTAAGATTCCAAGATAAAAAATACGTTTTAAAAAAAGGAGATAAGTCTTTAATCCTATTTTTTGTTTAAAAATCCAATAACTGAGGGGATGAAGGAGTTTTTTAATCTGATACTGACTATCTCACTGGTCCCCAACAGTATGTGAGGCTGTGTCTCGGACATGCTGGTCTGTAGCCCTCTGGATAGAGGTCGAAACGTCTTCTGTAACAAATAAAGTCCAGTTGATCTTGTATTGAACGCCTTTTTTGATGCTGGTCTGTAGTAAGGGGAGCCCGCAGGGAATTGCGCGTTGTTGTATTGTTGACCTTGTGTTGATTTTACAACTAAACCAAACCTGAACCTGAACCACCACTCCTGTTAACCCTCTACACTGCAGACTTCTCCATCAACTACACAGACTGCCATCAGCAGAAGTTCTCTGACAAGTCTGCCATAGTCAGCCTCATCACAGGTGAGGATGACTCAGAGTACAGACAGTGGACACAGGACTTTGTGGACTGGTGCCGGCGGAACCACCTCCTGATCAATGTGGGGAAAACCAAAGAGCTGGTTGTGGATTTCTGCAGGGGCAGACCTGCCACACTGACACTGGTGAACATCCAGGGAACTGACATTGAGACAATGGACTCATAAGTACCTGGGTGTTCTCCTGAACAATAAACTAGATTGGAGTCACAACACTGATCCACTTTAGAGAAGACTCTATCTGCTGAGAAGACTGAGGCCATTGGGAGTACAAGGGGCGCTCCTAGGTTTCCTCGTCCTAGGATGACCCCTTGACCCGGTGCAGGTGGTGAACTAGAACTCTGGCAAAAATAACAACACTGTTGGACAGTGTCTTCCACCCCGTGAAGCTGTTACAGAACTGGAGAGCTCCTGCAGTGACAGACTGCTGCATTCGAGGTGCACAAAGTTATCGTTATCGCAGGGCCTTCCTCCCAGCAGCTGTTCGGCTTTATAACCATCACCAATAAGTGTTTACTTACATCCCTGCTGTCACTTGCACAGGTTGTCCATTTATTGGACATAGTGTTTTTTTATGTGCAAATACACATGCACATGTTGTACATTCTTTAAATTATCCTACTCAGTGCACGTCCTGAATCTAGGTATGCCATTTTTAATAACTGCACAGTGTTTAATTTTCTTATGCTGCAAATATGCCCATACTGTACAGTCTCATTCATATTCTGTTTCTATATTTTCTACCTTTGTGAGAATCTGCATTGATTTGCCTGTCACTTTGCTGCTGGTGCATCTGAATTTCCCCACTGAGGGACAATAAAGGTAATTTCTATTTTATTCTAACAACCAACAGGATTATAACCCATAAAATCCAATTACACAAGCGTTATCTGCTCTATATTCACAACCTTTTCAAACTCAAGACAGTTTTTTTTTACTTCTCATGATTAAACCATTGTGTGTGATCTCAGTTATCTGACTTCATACTGGGTTTTTCCAGGACTGATATCCTCGCCGCACATGCAGACCCCTCCTCAATCATCATATTCTTTCATCTTTTCTGCCCTTTCATCTGCTGACAAAGCTCGTTGCCAGATACGAGTTTTGACATTTGGAAGGAGTTCAGCTGGTATCAAGCCAAACAGTCGTCAAACATACAGTACCACCTGCAGAACAAACTACCCCGTCACAATAGCTGTTTACGCCCTGTGCTTTCTAAAACCTTTAAACTCCACTGTTTCACTAGAATTGTAATTAAATGATTGTCCTTAGTAAATAATGAAAATTTTCACTACATAATCGTATGGTCAGCACAGCAGCGTTAGAACAGTGCAATTACATAAAGTACAAGATGCTCGAATAATTCCTTTGATTGCTACTTAAGAGTCAAGATAATAACACTTTCATGTGACTAATTCTGCATCCATAACAAAGACAGAAAATGTTTTAAAAAATGAAGTTAGTGGAATAATAAATATAAGCTTTGCAAACATATTTAGTTTTTATATTAAGAAAAAGAAAGCCTCTTCTAAAAATCCTTTGGCACTTGTAAATCACATCAACAACTATGATGAAGATTATTCCTAAATGCAGCGAAAAGACCCCACAGAACTACTACATGGCAATTTCACAAAGTAAGGTTAGCAACCAGGTTTCTTTTCTATTACAGGTTCTGCAGACGACCAGGGTCAACGCAGACAGGCTTTCATTTCTACGTTGGCTGTGCGACACAATGTTTACCTCTCTTTGGCCTCTATTTTTACTCAGCTTGCTTGGAGCTTTTGTGCACTTGAAGCTATACAATTTACTATCCAGCTCTGTGGTAAACTACTGAATTCAATGTTATATCAGTAAATAAATGTGTATTTTATGTGCAATAGAGCACAATAAACTGGTGTTCTTTAACACTTTTTAAATACACTAACAGTTTTGTTTTTTTAGATGAAACTAAAGGAAGGATTTTAAATAAGCAGATGTTTCAGTAGCAGCAAAAAAAATAATTAATGACATTTTTCTAATGTTAATGGTCAAGAACAAATTCAAAACTGTCCACAGCCTCAGCAAATCAGACCACAGATGAATGCCACAGCAGACAGAACGAGAGGATGAATGGGGTTTCCTGCCCACTCCCAAACTGTGCAGGCTAGATCCCAAGTTTCCAAGCATATGTTTCAAAACACCTAAAAGTATACTGTCTGCTTTTTCTCCTTGTTAGGGTAAAATAAAGAAGTTACAGACACAAAATGAGCTTTACATTTCTCAACGCATGCACAACAGTGAAAAGGCAGGTGAATCAGGTTAACCTGATCACCGTTTGCACCCTGCGCCCGAGAGGCTTTCAGCATTTTATCTTTTACCTTGAAAAATCCACAGTTTCCCAGCCAGACAGTTAACCCTGCATAAGCCACTGATCCCTCTCGCACTTTACCACAAACACATGAAAGAGATCCGTTTGCAGAGATTACATAATTCACACCTCCGCAATCCGCCGAACTCTAAATCTGCGGCTGCCATCTGTCTGCCTACTTGGAAAGAGCCATATGTGAGTTTGAGTAGTCTCATGGGCACTTTGAAAAATTCTGTCCAGAACATGGTGTCCGAAAAGATGGTTTGCATTTGCAAGGTTCACAAAGAATCCAACATTATGCTACGGTACTATACAAACAATACAGTAGTTGGCATTTTATTTTGAACTGAAAACTCAACAGATCAGTAGCTGTCCCTTATTGTTTGGAAGGTTTTATAACATGCTAAACTTTCCAAAGTCCTGAATAAAAGCGTAGCAAGGTTAAACAGAAACCATCAACCAGAGTTCAGGAATATACATTGGACAAAGACATAAAAGTAACTAGAAAACAACGTACAGACAATAGAACAGAGTAATATGTGTCTTTTGTTTGTTCCAGTGAGGAGCCTTGCTACAATGTTTGACAAGTTCAGTCTTTAAATGTTTCTACAGCTGTGACCACAGGCAGGCTAACAACGGGCTGCTGTTTAATACAGTATACCGCGCTATTTTACATTATTAGTGATAAGCGTATATCTTAGATCTTTTAGCGTATTGTTTAGCATTCCTTTAGTGTATTTTTTTTAGATCCTTGTACTGTATACTGTTTATTTTTGTACTTTATACTTTTGCTATTTTTGGATGTAACCGGGACTCTGAGTACACAATTTTGTTCCACTTCATATACCACATGTGATGTGAATGACAATATAGTTGAACTTGAACAAGCTGGACTGAATTTTATGATTTGTTTTTGTTTGTGTGTTACATCAAGGCATATCTTAACAGCCTTAGGATGATCTGAACTCCAGCAGACTTTGTCTTTCATCGTTTCTATCTTGGTAAGTATCTCGTTTACAGTATAAGCAAAAAGGCCTGCAGGCAGTTTGGCTCAATGATCTCCCTACATTAAACTCAACTTGTGAATTTACAATGTCCCAATAAAAACATGTTGGTAGTCTTAGCATCATAACACACAAAAAGTTCACATTATACCCCAGATATAGTAGCACTGCTAATCCAATTCAAATTCTATAACTCTTACAGCTAAACAAATGAACTAAAGCATAAATAATTCATAGCAATAACATGACACATGCCATTTTTTTCTCATAACTTCTTACCATTTGTATTAGGAAGGCAGGGTTAAAACACAAGTCTGAACTTGATCTTCCCAAACTAAAGAAACAGGAACACCATCCTTGAATATGTTAAATTACGGTCTACCTCGGAATTCACTGAACCATCAGCCTCTGTAGAACTGCAGCAGAAACTTTAGCAAAGTGTCTTGACTCATCATCCACTTACCCATTCAACCAAATGGACAGTTTTACCTCAAAGGGGTGTCCGATTCACTCAGCTGAATTAATGTATGATGAAATGGGAACAATTACTGACGTGAAAATGGTAACTGCAACTTGATACTGTAAAACGTCACAGACAGGATTCAACAAATGGCTGCAGGTCTAACTGCTGCGTCCTGTAGTTGAGTATTGAAGTGAGAGGTGTGTGTTATGGAGAGGTTTGTCTGTTTGACATATGGTGTCAATTACCAGCTGATGGGGACACAGAGGTAAAAAGGCCAACCCATGTTAACCCTCACACAAGTTTGCACAAACAGCTATTCATCAGACTACGAGAACACCCCCCACCAAATCCTTAACCAAACTCTAGCATGTCTAGAGTGGACAGGAGTCTACACATGGTGAGTCAATAAAAGAACACCTCAAGCATGTGTGTTGATTTTCAGATAGGTGGATCGAAACCAGGATTTAAATGAAAGGTTATCTGAATTTTGCTCAATCCAGACCAATTTAGCTCAGCTAAGCTTAAAAAGTATCCCATAAGAAGAGTTTATTACATAAAGAAATTGAGCCATTGAATCAAGTTACAAAGGGAACATATCTGTCATTGATAGATGCCAGGCAACACACAGATTTATTACCGTATTTTCTGTCGTACACGTCGCACTGCCCTTAAGTCGCATCAGTCCAAATATGTCTAATAAAGTGGAAAAAAATCCTATGTCGCTTCCCCGTATACAACGCATCTATTATGTGTCATTGTTGACACGTCACGTTTGTTACGCATCACCGCTGACAACCCAGAAATGTGGGCCGGTGTTGTGCCAAAAATCGATTGGCTGCCAAAAATGGCGGTCGCGAGAGCATGCACGGGAGGACGTTAACAAGAATTTAACTAAATTAACACTTAAAAACATTTATTTGTTTGCTCAAAATCTTAGTAAATGTGTGTCTCAGTCCAACTTTGCCTTAATAAATGCACTTTGACAGTCAAATCAGCTGCATTTCGAAAGCCGATATGCGGATGTAGGAACGCGCAGAGGAATTTGCTGCACATTTATTCAAAATTTAACAAGATAACCCCCTAAGAACAATTATTTATTTGCTCGACTTAATAGTAAAGGTGTGTCTTAGTTGAACTTTTGCTTAAAGGTACACTATGTAACTTTGTAGTGCAGTCTGTAACTTTTATAACAATATATTTTTAATATATTTCTTCACTCTGTCACTATCTACTGACAGACTGATGTTAGACAAAGTAATCTCTGAAAAAAACTACAGTCCCCTTGTTTCTCTATCAGCATTTATAAAAACACTAAAAACACAGAGTGACCCGTCCTTAACCAGCCAATAAAAACAGTTTTTATTCAGCCAATAACGCTGCGTTCCAGTTGTCCTCAACAGAGCTTCTCACGCCCCAACCCACGCCCCCACCTGTCCCAGCCCCAGCGCCGCGCACGTTCTCGTTCAAAGGATTGGAAAGCGATGCAGGACTGTTTTGTATGTGACACAAATGTATTAAATTCCCCTTCTTAATCCCTGATCAGGACTTTTTTTTTTTCAAAAGTCAAATAATCGCTTCCTCCTCGCTCCGCTCCCTCTGCATTGAATGAGGAAATGCAGTTGTCACGAGTGAATTAAAGTAGGGTTCAACGTGGCTGCCCGTGGCTCTGCTGATTTCCTGGTCTTCTGGTGTGCTAGACCAGCACACCATGGTTTTATTTATTTTTTTTAGAATGTTTTATTAACATATAAACAGAATATCGCAGCGGTTCCAAGCAGACATGCAGCAGGAGGCGGAGCAGATCTCAAGTTCAACAGAGCACGGACTCTGTGGCATTCTGCTCCCTCCCCCTCAGAGCCATACTGTATATGGCTCTGAGGGGGAGGGAGCAGAATGCTTTTCCCTGTTGAAAATATTTCTAAGTCCCAGCGTTCTCCAGAAGTTACATATATAACCTTTAATAAACGGACTTTAACAGTCAAATCAGCTGCATTTCAAAAGTATACACTGACTCTGTGCTCCGGGAGCACACAGAGGTAGGAAATCAGGAAGGAGGAACGCTGCGCATTTCTTCAAAATTTAACAAGATAAGCACCTAAAACAATTATTTGTTTGCTCAACTTCATAGTAAAGGTGTGTCTCAGTTGAACTTTTACTTCATAAATGCACTTCAATGGTCAAAGAAGCTGCATTTTGTCAGGGTGGCACAGCGAAATTAAGCTGATTTGACGGTTGCTCCAGGCAAGCTGGACAAAGGTGGAAGACTATGGCAAGCTGATTGTGTTAATAGCCACTTTTACCTATTATATGATACAATGGCATGTCATACTACTCGAGTGCCATCTAGCGGCTGAAAATGGTAGTGTTCAATATTTTCAGCCAGAATGAATGAAAATGGTCATATCTCAGCCAAAAGTTGGTTTATAAATATGGGGGGGGAAATCTACCTGTATGTCGCGTTGGCGTATAAGTCGCAGGGCATGTAAATTACCGTATGCAAAAAACCTGTGACTTATAGGGCAAAAAAATACTGTAATTAGTAGTTTGACAAAATGCTGCGT
>JBBPBX010034433.1:0-12488 GCA_038048925.1 Garcialebias charrua
CAGTGCTCTAACGCTTTGAGCTATTCGGGCGGACTGGATTTTCAGGTGTCCACCTTACTCATATAGGAATCACTCCTCTTGACATTTTAGCTGCACGTAAAAGTTAGAGATTATTCGTTATATTTTAAAACCCTGGCTGCGCGCAACAGTTAGACAATATTAGTTATTGTTTAATGACATTCAGGTCGCGCTGAAAGGCGGAAATGGGTGTGCGCTTCGTGTTATTTACGTTGTAACATAAGCTGATTTGTGATCAGTTATTAACAAAAATTAAACGCAGAAACACTAATATATATATATATCCAGCTAACAATTTTTTTTTTGCCGAGTCTCCTCTCTTAAAACACGAACACTCCACCCACGTGAAGAGAGCACCCCACCCACTTCCAGAGAACTGCCCACCCACTTCAAGGCGGCTCTGCGGCAAATGCGTAATGAACGCGGGTGGCCCAGAGCCACCCAGGGGAGCCCCGGGCCATTGAGGGCTGGCCAATGCGTAAACGGCTATAGTCTTTCCAGTGTGTCCTGGGTCTTCCCCGGGGTCTCCTCACAGTTGGACATGCCCAGAGCACCACCTTAGGGAGGTGCACAGGGGGCATCCTTACCAGATGCCCGAACCACCTCAACTGGCTTCTCTCAATGTGGAGGAGCATTGGTTGTACTCCGAGTCTCTCGCAGATATCTGAACTTCACACCCTATCTCTAAGGGAGAGTCCAGCCACCCTCCAGAGGAAACTCATTTCAACCACCTGTATCCAAGATCTCATTCTTTTGATCTCTACATAAGGTTTAAGACCATAGGTTGTACACCGACTGGTAAACAGTGAGCTCAGCTTCCCATTACAGCTCAGCTCCCTTTTCCCTGCAATGGACTGGCACAGAGTCAGCAATACTACAGAAGCTGATTCCGGCCGATGTCATGCTCTATTCTTCCCTCAGTCATGAACAAAACCACGAAACACTTAAACTCCACTATTTGAGGCAGAATCTTACCCCCAACATAGAAAGAGCAATCCACCCTAACTAACACTGACTTTGACATTAAAATCAGGGGTGGCAATGGTAGCACAGTTGGTAGAGTTGCCGCCTCTCAGCAAGAAGGTTGTCAGATTGAATCCCAGCTGGGGACACTTCTGTGTGGAGTTTGCAAGTTCTTACTTACGTTCTTATGTTTTTAGTACTTTGGTTTCCTCCCACAGACCAAAAACATGCATGTTAGTCTGATTGGTAACTCTAAATTGTCTCTAGGTGAGAGTGAGAGAGTGAATAGTTGTTTGTCTCTATGTGTCCCTGTGATGGACTGGAGACCTGTCCAGGGTGTCCCCCTCCTCTCACACAGTGATTGCTGGACATGGGCATCAGTGACCCAAAAAGGAAGAAGCAGGTAAAGTAATGCATGGATGGATACAATCAGATGTGCATTTTGTATTCTCAGCTAAAATTCTGTACAAGTCTTGCATGACCCTCAAGGTCTCTCTGTAATCGCTGCATGCAGTTAAGAGTTTTAAAACTGAGTGCACTCTTTTTGCAGAGTCCTGATGAATCTCTTCATATGGAGCTTTGACAAGTTTGATCAAAGGTTCAACTAAAATCACACGCATGGTTGCAAGATTACAATGGGCTTGCAGTCACATAATTTAACACATAAAAACCAAGATGGCGCCTCTTGTTACAGCACGCTATCTAACTCCTCTCCTGAACTTTTTACTGTTCTGCCTTTTTTTCATCGACGATGCATCCTCGCTTCTGGTCTATGATCGCTCAACTCTTCTAAGTCTCCAAGACTCGCTGATCAACACACCGGCTACTGGCAAATATGGACATTTTAAGCCTCCTCCACCTCCACCGTTCCTGGCGTCTGTTCCAGCTTACCTACAACGCAACGCGAGCACGTTGCCACGCAACAAGCGACGCAGAAGACGCGGAACGAGAGCAGGCGTGCTGGTGAGATTTAAAAAGTATCTCTCGTCTCACAACACGGCGACGGCTGACTTACCTCCTGAATTCAGCGTCTTTGATGTCCGTCGTTCCTTCGCTCGTCGCCACAGATGCCTTGTTGCTGTCAATCATGACGTCAGCGATCAGTATCCATTTTGTCCTCCCGTAAGGGCAAAGAAGCGAGGCTGCGTTAAACAGAACCTCCGCCCGCTCGCTCGAGCTGAGAGTGACGTAACTGGCTGCGTTCCAACCCGTGCAGCACTGTTTAACGCCAGATCGATCACAAATAAAACTTTTATATTAAGTGATTTGATCTCAACTCATCGTCTGGATCTGTTTCTGATTACTGAAACCTGGCAGAAAACAGGAGACCACAGCTGCTTCTCTGAACTCCTCCCAAATGGCTACTCCTACCTGAGCGCACTGCGTGGGGCTGGAAGAGGGGGAGGGCTGGCTGCAGTCTTCAGTGATGCATTCAAGTGCTGCTTGTTGCCTCAGAAAAACCATAACAGCTTTGAAAGCATGCTTTTTGTGCTGGAATCTGCTAAACCTCTGCTCTGTGGCCTCTTTTATCGGCCTCCACAATACAATAAAGACTTTCTCAGTGAGTTTTCAGAACTACTGGCTGAACTGCTGCCAAAGTTTGACTCTTTACTTTTTTGTGGAGATCTCAACGCACACATCTGCTGCCCAAGTAATCAACTTGGATGTGAGTTTCAGGACCTTCTGGACTCTTTTAACCTGTCGCAGTCTGTCTCGGGGGCCACGCACAGCCAGGGTCATACACTGGACTTAATTATCTCCCACGGCCTTCAAATATCTGCTGTGGAGATCCTGGACACCTGTATTTCAGACCATTTTCCCATATTATTTGAATTTTCCACCTCTCCTGCACCGAAGGCTGTTCTCCCAGCACGTCTCTGCCGCTCCATCACCCCATCCACCCCAAGTCAGTTCACTGATGCCTTTAAGAGCACTGACTTATGCTCTGCTGTCAGCCTGGACCCATCTCTACATCCTGAGGACTTCATCACCTCCTTCCATCACACCTGCACAACGATCTTGGACTCCATCGCTCCTCTCAAACAGGCATCTTCAAAAAACAGACCATCACCATGGCTCAACGAAACGACGCGGGCTCTTCGACAACGTTGCAGGAAAGCAGAGCGAAAATGGAAGCGGGACCGGCTTCATGTATCCCAGGGAATACTGAGAGACTGTCTCTGTGATTATCAAAATGCTGTGAAGCAGGCCAAGTCACAGTACCTCTCCAATTTAATCTCCACCAGCTGCAACCGGCCGAGGACGCTATTCAACACAATCCAGTCTGTCATCAATCCATCTGTCAATGTTCTGAAAACTGCCACACAGTCTACCTGTGACGACTTTCAGAGCTATTTTGTCAACAAAATAGACTCTATCAGGCAGAACATTGTCAGTCCATCCAACACCATCCAGTCATGTGCGTCTGCAATAACCACAGCTGTTTTTGACCAGTTCGACCTGGTCTCACTGCCCCACCTCATCAAGGTGGTTCAGCAGATGAAACCAACAAACTGTTCTCTGGACATCATTCCATCAAAAATATTCAAACATTCTTTTGATGTAATTGGTCCTTGTGTTTTGTCATTCATTAACAGCTGTCTAACTTCAGGTTTTGTGCCATCTGCTTTCAAACATGCTGTGGTCAGGCCTCTTCTCAAAAAACCAGGCCTAGATCCTACAGCTCTCTCTAATTTCAGACCAGTTTCCCATCTGTCATTTCTATCAAAGGTCCTAGAAAAGATTGTTTTTATTCAACTTCAATCTTTTCTAGAGCTCAACAACCTGTTTGAAAAATTTCAGTCAGGTTTTCGAGCTCGTCACAGTACTGAATCTGCACTGCTCAAAGTGCAGAATGACATTCTTCTGTCTCTGGATGCAAAAAACCCTGCTCTGCTGGTGATGTTAGACCTCTCAGCAGCTTTTGACACCGTCGAC
This sequence comes from Garcialebias charrua, assembly GCA_038048925.1. NCBI lineage: Eukaryota > Metazoa > Chordata > Actinopteri > Cyprinodontiformes > Rivulidae > Garcialebias > Garcialebias charrua. Next base: position 3,919 of record JBBPBX010034433.1, read on the forward strand.
CATCAGGTACTAATCAACCGTTTGTCTCAGCAGGTTGGCCTCCAGGGAGCTGTGCTTGAGTGGTTCAAATCTTACCTGACTGGGAGAACTTTTTCTGTCATGATAGGTGATCTGTCCTCCTCTTCATCAACCCCTCTGACCTCTGGCGTACCACAGGGATCCATTCTGGGGCCAGTCCTCTTTTCTCTTTACATGCTGCCATTAGGATCAATCATTGCACGTCATAATCTGTCTTTTCACATGTATGCAGACGATTTACAAATCTATCTGCCAGTCACTCCCAACCCCTCACTCAGTTCAAACACTCTTGTCAACTGCTTAAATGACATTAAGCACTGGCTGTCTCAAAACTTCCTCCACCTAAACACAGATAAAACTGAATGCATTTTATTTGGTGCACCTGATGACACCAGCAACATCCTTCCCAGTCCCAGTGTTGGTTTTCCCCTCCCCCACTTCAACCCGGTGGTCAGAAATCTTGGAGTGCAGCTTGACTCCAACTTAAAGTTTGATAAACAGATCAGTTCTGTTGTCAAGACCAGCTTTTTCCAGCTCCGTCTGCTCTCTAAAGTAAAGTCACTCCTCAGCCGTAGTGATCTGGAGAAGGCCATCCATGCCTTTGTGACCTCCAGACTTGATCTATTGTAATGCTTTGTATGTTGGTATTAATCAATCCTCCATCTCCCGTTTACAGCTTGTACAGAACTCTGCCGCGCGCTTTTTGACCAACACACGAAAATATGAACACATCACTCCTGTCCTGTCCTCTCTACACTGGCTCCCGGTTCAGTTCAGGATACAGTTCAAGCTGCTGCTGTTTGTTTTCAAAGCTCTGAATGGACTCGCACCTCTCTACATCTCAGAACTTTTGAAAGTCCATCAGCCCAGCAGAGCTTTACGATCTGCCAGTCAACACCTGCTGGAGGTGCCTCGCTCAAGGTACAAACAATGGGGAGACCGGTCCTTTTCTGTTGCCGGCCCAAAAGCCTGGAACAGTCTCCCCCTTGAGCTGCGTGCCACCTCTGATCTGTTTCTGTTCAAAACCAGACTGAAGTCAAAGTCAAAGTCAACTTTATTGTCAGAACTGCAATATGTACAGGACATACACAGGATTGAAATTGCATTTCTCTCAGTCCCTCGGTGCAACAGTAACCATCTAAACACTAAACACTAAAACATTTAATAAACATAAGCATAAAATAGTAAAAGTGTAACACTGTCCTGAGTTTTTTCATAGTAGTATAAAAGTATGAAAATTTACACCAACACTGAAACACCAAACACCCCTAAAACACCAAACACCCAATGAACATAAGCATAAAATGAAATAATAAAAGTGTAATACTGTCCTGAGTTTTTTCATAGTAGTATAAAAAAGTATAAAAAGTATATCTATAAAATAAACTGAAGGTTCTAGCATTGACATTTGCAAAGAGTGGCACAGCAGCATATGAGTTAATGTACACAGTATATGTATGAGGTAGTTGATGTTGGTATAGAGGCAAAGTGGCATATGCAGTAAGGCACATAAGGCACATTTGGCATCCTTAGATAAGGCTAGTCAGAGAATACTGTATATGTATCAGCAGTAGTGTAGATATAAAAGTAGTGTAAATGTAAACAGTAGTAATAAATGTAAAACAGTAGTAATAAATGTAAACCGTATTAATAAATGTAAACAGTGAATGTAAACAGTAGTATGACTATAGGCAGTAATGTAAATGGTAAATGGAGCTTATTTATATAGCACTTTCCAGCCCCCTATAAGGGGCCCCAAAGCACTTTACAATACCAACCATCCACCCATTCATACACCGGTAGCGGCAGACTGCCATGCAAGGTGCTTTCCAGTCCTACCGGGAGCAACTCAGGGTTAAGTGTCTTGCCCAGGGACACAACGACACATGGTGTGGGGAACCGGGATTTGAACCTCCAACCTTCTGATCGGGGGACGACTGCCATTACCACTACGCCACGGCCGCCCTACATTAGTGCAAATATGAGAAGTAGTGCAAACTGAATGAGCACATGACCGAGAGTTTAGTGAATAACCCGTTTGATGACACAGGGTCCAGTGTTAAAAACTTTGTGTTGAGTGGTAATGTGTGAGAAAGTTTTTTGTGTTAAGGCAGTTCAAATGGGAGGGGAGGCAGAGCAGGCAGAGTGTTTAGCATTCTGACTGCCTGATGAACAGAGCTGTCTCTCAGTCTGCTGGTTCGAGCCTGGAGACTCCTCAGTCTCCTCCCTGATGGCAGCAGTCTAAAGCGGCTGTGTAGTGGGTGTGTGGGATCACCTGCCATGCAGTGGGCTTTCCGAGTGAGGCGTTTGCTGTGTAAGTCCTGCAGTGAGGGCAAGGAGGTGCCGACGATCTTCTCAGCTGCTCTTCACGATGCGCTGGAGGCTCTTGCGGCATGATGCAGTACATGCACCAAACCACACAGTGATGCAGCTGGTCAGGACACTTTCTATGGCACCTCTGTAGAAGGTGCACATGATGGGGGTTGAAGCTCCAGCCCTTTTCAGCTTGCGGAGAAAGTAGAGGCGCTGGTGAGCCTTCTTGGCCAGTGCTGCAGTGTTCCTGCTCCAGGACAGGTCCTTCGAGACGTGCACTCCCAGGAACTTGGTGCTGTCCACTCTCTCCACTGCGGTGCTGTTGATGGTCAGAGGGGCATGTTGGGCATCCCTCTTCCTGAAGTCCACGACAATCTCCTTTGTCTTCTCCACGTTGAGAGTGAGATTGTTGTGTCCGCACCACAAGGCCAAGCGGCTCACCTCGTTCCTGTAGTCCGTCTCATCGTTGTTGCTGATGAGACCTACCACTGTTGTGTCGTCCGCAAACTTGATGAAGTGGTTGGAGCTGTACGATGGTGTGCAGTCGTGTGTTAGTCAAAGTCAAAGTCAACTTTATTGTCAGAACTGCAATATGTACAGGACATACACAGGACCGAAATTGCGTTTCTCTCAGTCCCTCGGTGCAACAGTAACCACTTAAACATTGAAACACTGAAACATATAATAATAGACATAAGCATAAAATAGTAAAACTGTAACACTGTCCTGAGTTTTTGCATAGTGGTATAAGAGTATGAAAATTTACACCAACTCTAAAACTAAAACTAAAACACTAAACATTTAATGAACATAATACTGTCCTGAGTTTTTGCATACTAGTATAAAAAAGTATAAAAAGTATAACTATAAAATAAACAAAAGGAGGTGGGTGGTTAGCAGGGTGAATAGAAGGGGGCTCAGCACACATCCTTGTGGGGCCCCTGTGTTCAATGTGATGGTGCTAGATGTGTTACTCCCGATCCGTACTGTCTGTGGTCTCCCGGTCAGGAAGTCTAGCAGCCAGTTACACATTGAGGTGTTCAGCCCCAGACTGTCCAGTTTATGGATGAGCTGTTGGGGGATGATGGTGTTGAATGCCGAGCTGAAGTCGATGAACAGCATTCTAACATAAGAGTCCTTCGTGTCCAGATGTGTGAGAGCTGTGTGGAGGGCAGAGGAGATGGCATCGTCGGTTGAGCGATTAGGTCGGTATGCAAATTGGAAGGGATCCAGGGAGGCAGGGAGGACAGATGTGATGCTTTTCATGACTAGCCGTTCAAAGCACTTCATCAGGATGGGGGTGAGTGCTACTGGGCGATAGTCATTGAGGCATGCGGGCGTTGCCTTCTTTGGGACAGGGATGATGGTGGTGGCTTTGAAACAGGTGGGGACGATGGCCTGGCTCAGTGAGATGTTAAAGATGTCCGTGAAGACCGCTGCGAGTTCCCCTGCACAGTCCTTCAGCACACGACCAGGTATGTTGTCAGGACCAGAGGCCTTCCGGGCGTTAATCTTGATTAAAATTCATTCAACCTTTATTTAGTCAGGTAAATCTCATTGAGCCTCGAGGGCTCATTTACAAAAGTGACCTGCTACAAACTAAAGAATGATGAACAGCAATGGTAGAATTTCCTTAAACAACAAACAACAGAAGAAAAAAAAAACGTAGGAGAGAAATAGAAAGTGAAATGAAAGTATCAAAACTAGCAAAACACCACAAGGTAGATGTACAAAATCAAAAACAGGAACATATCTGCAATGGTTTTTGCCAGGTTTCCAAAAGATTTTTAAAACCATTTAAAAATCTTTGAAATCATCTTGTAGTCCGTCTCATCGTTGTTGCTGATGAGACCTACCACTGTTGTGTCGTCCGCAAACTACAGGATGAAATCTTTGATCGCCTTACGCTGTCTGAGGACAGCGCCAGCACCTGGCCATCAGGAGAGGGGGGGAGTTTATGTGCAGGTGTGCTGTTACTTGCCTCAAACCGAGCAAAGAACTCATTCAGTTTATTCAGCATAGAGGTTGAGCTGTCACAGGTCTGGGGGGATGGTTTGTAGTTTGTGATGGACTGTATTCCTTGCCACAGACTGCGTGTATCCTTGCTGTCCTTGAAACGGTGAGCTATTTTCCTGGAATACTGCTTCTTGGCCTTTCTGATGCCCCAATCCAGGTTCTTTCTGGCTGCCCTCAGGCCCACCTGATCTCCCGCTTTGAAGGCAGCATTCCTGGCTCTCAGGAGTCTGTAAACCTCAGCTGTCAGCCATGGCTTCTGATTAGCCCGAACAGTGATGGTCTTGAGGTTAGTTACATCATCAATGCACTTGGTGATGTATGAACATACAGTGTCTGAGTACTCCTGGAGACATAAGTTGTTGTTTGTGGTAGCAGCTTCTTTGAACATACCCCAATCTGTGGTGTCAAAACAGTCCTGGAGTGCCTCTGAAGACCCCTCTGGCCACACTCGTATCTGCTTGCGGACTGGTTTTGTGACTTTCACCAGTGGCCTGTATGCTGGCTTTAGCATAACACAGATATGGTCAGAAGCACCAATGTGGGGGAGGGGGAGGGCTCTGTAGGCATTTTTCATGGTGGTGTAAACTTGGTCCAGTGTGTTGTTTCCTCTTGTTGCAAAGTTTATGTTTCTGTATGTTTTTGGAATCAATTATTATTGATTCCATTGAGACCCACTTGTTCAAAAAAGCTTTCAGTGTGTAACTTTTATTACTTTTGGTATTTTAGTATGTAGCATTTTTTATTTCCATTGCCTTCTTTTATTGCTGTTGTTTCTTATTCTATTTTCATTGATTTATTGTTCCAGTCTATTCATCTTTTTATCCTGTTAAGCACCTTGGTCAATGCAAGGCATTGTAGGAAGGTGCTATACAAATAAAGTTTATTATTATTATTATTATTATTATTATTATTATTATTATTATTATTATTTGTACAAAACACCTTAAAAATGTTGCATTTCTAAAGTAGAGTTATGTGGAGCTTTAATGCATGGTCAGTGTCTAACCTGCAGTAGATAATATCTGATATCCAATAATATCTGAGTTTAAAGAATCAGAGAGAATTATTTTTGGAGTGTTACGCTAACGGCTACACAGAGCAGAGAAGTTCAAAGTAAATACTTTCCCACCAGGTTTAGCAACTGCCATATTGATGATTGATTTATTATTATCATTTATTTGTTTATTTATCCTGTAAGTCACTTTTGTAGGAATCTGCAATTTGATTAATATGTTCTAGAGCATTGCACCTGCTGCTACATGTAATTTGCATGCACAGATGCTGCTGAAAATTATTTATTTACAAAAAAGGGTTACTTTTTGTAGAGAGAAACGTGCATATCTGTGTAACACAGATTATACTGAGGAAGAACTGTGGACAGTGGTAACAACTCATGAGGACTCTGCTGATCAGCTGTGACTTTATTTTACAGCCAAAGTGCACAGCGTAAGAATAAGAATACAAACATTTGGTTAAAAATAGCCACATAGCACCTGTGCTGTTTAGTTGTTAGCTTGACTTGGATTTGACATTTGATTTTTGGACCTAAAAATGACCAGTGGGCCTAATGTCTAGACGTTTTTGGCTCTTGGACTTGTTTTTGGAATGGACCATAAGAGAAAGGTCACATGCCAGGCAGCGTAGAGCATAAGCCCATTCCTTACTCTTCAGCCAGTGCATGAGTGATGAGAAGTGGCAAGGTAAGAAGCAGAATAAGAAAAACTTACTGCCAAGAACAGCAATCGGAGCTAAAGATGGTAATTCTGAGGCATCCAAAGTCTCATGTTTGATCCTAATGTTGACCAACAAATCTAAAAAAGCTAAGTCTGGTCCTCTGGACATTCAAAAAAACAAAACAAAAAATTGTAGAAACGTTTCGTCTTTCGTCCGAAAGCTTCCTCAGTCTGAGCTGCCATGAATGTCCAGAGGACCAGACTTAGATTTTTTAGATTTTTCTACCTGGATTATTGAGCATGCATCAGGGTTGACTAGCAAAGTTTTTTTTAATTTTTTTATCTGAAACTGTTTCTACATTCCCTGACAGATTTAGACTCTATGCAGGTTTTCAAAATTCACACTTTGCTGCAAAACTTTTGTATTCTGATATATTTACTGTTAGAGGATTCTGTTAAAACAGCACGACTCATTATTCTCACCCTTTCCTAGTGTTAGTGGTAGATTGTCATGTCAACAAACCAAAAAAAAAAAAATCTGTTTATTACTTAAGTTTTACTTGAAAAGTCCTTTATGTTGCAAAACCTAAAAACATGAGCACAGGACATGGCTTCAGAATAAATAAAAACATTACTGATACTATTTTTAATTCAAATTTGATTTTTGCCTGTTTTTCATCTGTTCAGTGAGGACTGATAGTTTCCTAATTTTTTTGAAAGCTGTGTGTAGCCTGGCCGTCCTAAGATGCCCTCAGGGGGTGTCCACTCACCAACAATGAGTCTCTCTGTGTCGGGGAGCTGCTTGAAGAGTTTCCTGAAGTCCTCATTGCGCTGCTTGTATGTCGGACTCAGCACCTGCAGTGACAGACCCGAGTCAGAAACATCTCCTCCTCACCACCACCCACATCTAAATGTTGCTCAAACCTCACACTCTTTCACCTCCGTCCTCACTCACAAGCCTGCTCTCTGTCATATGGCTCGAGTTATTTGTGTCTGAGTTAACCTCTTAGCTGAGTTAGAAGGGATGGACCGAAAAACAAGAAAAATGAATTCACTCAGGGGTGCAGCTGACATAAAAGTTGCATGTGGCATCCTGCAAGGAGCTGACAAACTGAAGTATTTGTCAGCATCGTCTTCTGTTTTGAGGAATGTGAGGTTATGAATAAAAGCTGCTGATGAGACTTCAGCATGGTGCTTACAGCAGCACACAGTAGAAACCAAGCCTGGCTGAGTTAACCTTTTCCTGAGATTTTATCTTGTTTGAGCCAAAGTAATTCTTAATAAAATGCTGAACTTCTTTTTAATTTTTTTGCTCTTGCTCTGTTCGTTTCCACTAATAGAGATCAACTTACAGCAGGAATATCCTCAGTGTCCCACTCTGGGTCTTGAAGGTTTGATGCAGCCCACCCCCACTCCCATTCCCCTCTATCTGGACCCTGCAGAAGCCACCCTGCCAGCTCCTCATCCAGCTCCAGCACAGCATCCCACTCCGTCATCGTCCAGTCCTCATCCAGTCCCACGTTCATTGTGCCAGCTCCTTTTTGGCCTCTCTGAACAGAAACAAACTTTCCAAAGCGTGCCACGGTGGGCTCCCTCTGACATTAGCCCTGATGTAAACTACATTTGGTTTAAGCTAAATGATGAATCCAAGCTGCAGTGTCTGCCCCCTTTGCTCTGAGTTTTACTCCTATTCAGTGTTGAGACACACTGCACTGCACTCCAGCCACATGATCCTTGTGTTGCTCTGTCCCTGGTGCTCTCCCGCTTCCTTTCACACACACATGCACGCACACACCTAATACTGACTATGGCCATTGCCCTCTAGTAACCCCAGCCAGTCCTTTATTATCATGCCACAAGCTTTTCCTTTTTTCCCTGTTTACTCTTCCTAGTAAGTGGTGTGTGAGAAGAGCATGTGTGTTTGGGTTGCTGTCCAGATCTGAGTGCTTTGTAACGACTCTGTTTATGTGTAGCCAAAACTGAGGAAAGTTTACTTTGTGGAGAGGGATTTAACTGGACACAGAGGAGCTGTGAGAACAGAAACTGGACCGAAGGAAAAAAAAATCATGTTTTTTGTCTTGTGTCCATTTGCTGTGCCGAAGTGATTGAATTACAGAAACCAGATGTTAGCATGACCTACAGTTACCTTAATCTGCAAAACAACACCATTAACTTTGGCAGGATCTGGACTGGGTTGTGTGACTAATACAGCTCACACTGCAGAGGGTAGTGCATCCTTTTTTATACATATCTGCACAAAAACTAGGTTTAGGCCAAACCAAATCCTAAAAAATGTTCTGATCACAGGTGATTTGCAGGTGTTGAATCAACCGTGGTGATTTTAGCCTCTTTTTGGGGGTGCTCAAGCACTCCTAAATTTGACCTCAGCACCCCTGAAAAATTAAGAAACCATCAGTAGGATTTTAAAAGGAAACTCAGTTCTCAAATGTTAGATTCACCTAAATATTTAATACATTTGGAATAAATACAGAATAAATTATGAAACTAACGGGCCAGTAAAATCTTTTTTTTTGCATTAGTTGGATCCTC
>JBBPBX010034433.1:12882-27569 GCA_038048925.1 Garcialebias charrua
AAGTATTTCCAGGGAAGTATTAGTAGCTTAATATTAGCTTAATATTAGCTTAATATTAGCTTAATATTAGCTTCTTGTTGTGCCGAGTTTGCTAAAAATAATTATTGAATCAAGTGTTTACATATGTAGGTAAACGTAGATGTTTTAAAACTCGTTAAAATACACCAGAATGCAAGAAATGGCATCTGGTTTATTAAAAATTTTCTGGAGGAGGACCCCCTGACTCCCCCACCAGTGTCCAACCCAACCCCCCCACCTCCAAAAGTCCATTAAAAATGCTTCTGATGCCAATGGACACTGCCTTGTTCAAGCCAAGAGCCATAGCACTGGGGGCTAAGCACCCCCTAAAGGTTAGATTCTAGAATTGCCCCTGTGTATCAAAGTGTTTCCTCCTGCCTTGGTATTTGAGGTTCATGTCCTCTTGATAGTTGATGATGCTCTGAGCAAGATGCAGCGCTCACAGATTTTATTTTAGAAACACTTAAAGAATGATTTGTGTCAATGTCCACCATCTATTCTTTATTAGATACCCAGTATAGCGGTCAGACATGTGGGAATAGTTCTGCAGCTGTAAGGGCTGATGGATTAAAGAATGGCTGGGTTTAATTTCTCACACTATAGATTTCAGCTTTAGTCCAAGGTTTTCTATCTTGTCTCTGTGCCCCCTTTCAGTAAATATGCAGAATCAAAATTAGCAAAATAAATTTGTAGACTTGGGCATGTTCCTGGAAATCTAACTTATTTCACAGCCTTCTCAAAAAGTTTGGGGAAAATCCTTTATTCATGCTTTATTAAAATTAAACTAAAATAAGCTAGTATTAATTCCTCAAAACACATATCAGAGTCAGAGTCAGAGTCAGAGTCAGAGAGTCTTTATTGTCATTTGCACCGCATGTGGTACATGTGATGAAAACGAGATTATGTACACGGGGTCCCAGTTACATCCAACAACAAATGCAAGAGAAAAACAGTAATAACATCTAGAATTAACTAAGAAAAACATCAACTAGTAATACACTAAGCCTAATATAGTGGAAATAAACAGCAGCACGAACATGAGTTTGTATGAGCAGATGGTCACAGATGAACACAGATGAACACAGCAACAAGAAAACAGATCAGCATCAGCACAATGTGATATTTTGCAGTGTTTATTTTTTATTTTATTTTTATTTATTCATGAGTCTAACAGCCTCAGGGTAGAAGCTGTTCCTCAGTCTAGTGGTTCTACATTTGATGCTCCTCAACCTCCGTCCTGAGGGGAGTGGGGCAAAGAGTGAGTGTGCTGGGTGAGTGAGGTCTTTCATGATGCAGGTGGCTCTTTTCCTGCATCTGGAGGTGTAAATGTCTGTGATGGTGGGGAGACTGACTCCAACAGACTTCTGTGCAGCCTTCACCACTCTCTGTAGAGCTTTCCTCTCTTCAACTGTGCAGCCTCCATGCCACACGTTGATGCTGGAGCACAGGACGCTCTCCACTGCACACCTGTAGAACGAGGTGAGAACTGGGCTGCTCAGACCAGCACGTCTCAGCCGTCTGAGGAAGTAGAGTCTCTGATGACCTTTCTTGATCAGGCTGGTGGTGTTGTTGCTCCAGCTGAGGTTATCATTCATGTGTACACCCAAGTATTTGTAGCTGGAGACCACTTCCACTGCAGACCCACCTATTTTCAGTGGGGCGTGGGTGTGTTTGTTCCTTCTGAAGTCCACAATCATCTCCTTTGTCTTCTTCACATTCATGTGAAGATTATTCTCTTTGCACCAGCTCTCCAGGTGTTCCACCTCCTGTCTGTAGCTGGACTCATCATTGTTTGTGATGCATCCCACCACCGCTGTATCATCTGCAAACTTAACAATATGACAGCCTGGAAGTGTGGCTGTACAATCATATGTGAGCAGAGTGAACAGAAGGGGGCTCAGCACACATCCTTGAGGAGAGCCAGTGCTGAGGGTTATGGTGGAGGAGGAGAAGTTGTGGATCTTCACGGACTGTGGTCTGTCTGTTAAGAAGTCTAGTACCCAGTTACAAATAGAGGGGCTTAGTCCAAGTGTAGATAGTTTGTCTATCAGAGTTTGGGGGATCATGGTGTTGAAGGCAGATGTGAAGTCCACAAAGAGCAGACGCACGTATGAGTCCTTCTGATCCAGGTGGGTGAGAGCAGTGTGGACCACGGAAGAAATGGCGTCCTCTGTTGATCGGTTCTCACGGTATGCGTATTGATGAGGGTCCTCGTTGATGTTGACGGTTGCCTTGATGTGGGTCATGACCAGTTTCTCAAAACATTTAGCGACTACCGGGGTGAGGGCCACTGGTCTATAGTCATTCAGACCAGTCACTGTGGAGCTCTTTGGGACTGGGATGATGGTCGCGGTCTTCAGGCAGGTGGGAACTGACTCCAGTGCAAGTGAGGTGGTGAAGATGTCAGCCAGCACCTCACAGAGCTGGTCCGCACATTCCTTCAGAACTTTCCCTGGGATGTTGTCTGGTCCGGTTGCTTTATGAGGATTAATCTTTCTGAGACTGCCTCTCACTTCTGCTGCGGTCACTCTGAGATGCTCTTCATCTGGTGATGAGGTGAGTCTGGTGCTAGCTGGTCTGTTTGGATCATCAAAACGTGCATAAAACTTATTGAGGGCATCAGGCAGAGATGGGTCCCTGGGGCATTGTTTGTTCTTGCCTTTGTAATCTGTTATGCATTTAATACCCTTCCACATGCTCCGTGGGTCTTGTGAGGTGAACTGTCCCTCGATCCTCTGTGCATACGTGGCCTTGGCCTTCTTAATGCCATCCTTCAGTTCTTTCCTGCTCTTTCTCAGCTCCTCTTTATCTCCTGACTTGAATGCAGTGTCCCTGGCTGCTAGCAAGGCGTGAACTTCTTTATTTAACCAGGGTTTCCGGTTCGGGTAAGATTTAACATATTTTTTTATGGATACATTTTCAGAGCATGTACTGATGTAGCCCAGGACTGAGGAAGCATAGAGATCCAGGTCAACTGAGCTCCCTTCAGTAGCTGCCTCCCTGAAAACAGACCAGTTTGTCTTCTCAAAACAGTCTCTCAACATGGGGGAACTATCTTGAGGCCAGATTCTTATCTCTCTTTGTTCCGGCTTGGAGCGCCTGAGTGGGGGGAGCTGTCTTGGGGCCAGGATCAGAGAGCAGTGATCGGAAGCTCCGAGCGCTGGGCGTGTCTTCGCCGTGTACGCCCCCTTTACATTAGTGTAGACTTGGTCAAGCGTTTTATCTCCTCTCGTTGCTGTGAAGACGTGCTTATTGAAGGCTGGGAGAGAGACTTGAAGATCTACGTGATTGACATCTCCGCAAACAATGAAGAGCCCCTCAGGATATTTACACTGCAGCGAGGTGAGTAAGTCATGAATTTCTCCCTGGGCGTCATTAGCATTAGCATCGGGTGCTATGTAAATAACTGTTATTAAAATCACAGCATGGTCGCGAGGAATATAATGCGGCCGACATCTTACTGTGATCAACTCGACGGCAGCTGAACAAATCCTTTTGATCACGGAACAGTTCGTGCACCAGTCTTTGTGCACGTAAATACAAACACCGCCGCCTCGTGTTTTCCCTGTAGTCTCGGTGCACCGGTCCGTTCTGAAAAAGAGTCTATTATCCAGCTCATAAACAGAGTCCGGTGTATCCTCAGAGATCCACGTTTCTGTCAGGCAGAGCACAGAGCACCTTCTCATCTCCTCCGACGTGGTCACTCTCAAACGAAGTAGATCCATTTTGTTGTCCAGCGAGCGGACGTTAGACAGAAAAAGAGCCGGCATCGGGGGTCTACCGGTTTTAGCGTCTGCCCGCAGTCTCGTCATAATTCCTGCTCGGCAACCTCTCTTCTTTCCTCGTGAGCACCGCTTCCTTTTCTTTCCCCTGGAGCGCGTCTGCTTCCAGAAAGATGATCTTAACAGCTCCAATCTTCCGAGCTCTGATTTGAGTTCGTTGCTGATTTCAGCTGTGCCCTGTGGTAAATCCGCTCCGATTCTTAACAGTTCAGTTCGACTATAATTCACCCGCAAAAAACGCGCAGAGTCAGGTACAAAAACACTATTAAAATTACTAAAAACTAGGGATGAACCGGGAGCTCGTGAAGCTGCGGATGCTCTGAGCGCGGCCATCTTGCCATTGAAGGTTTGATGTATTAGACTGTTTTCGTGTAGGTGCTATTAGTGTTTCGTTTGTGACGGCGTTACGTCTGATATGATATTCATTCTGACAGCTAACGTTAATGTCTCATTTCCTTGAATAAATCAAGCTAATAAATCAATAAATCACCATGGTGTCTGATACATTGTTCAGAATTCAGGTGCTTGAGTGTTGGATGAGGTTTGAGTACAGAAATATGCTGCATATTGATTTGGTTCATTATTAACTTGTTGAACAAACATTAGGGGATTGGCGTGTTACTGTGTGTACCAGTATGTCACTATCTGTATTTACACTCTTCAGAAAGCCAAAATATTAGCGTGTGTGTGTATCAGTCGGACTGAAACATTTATTTGTTATCAGAACAAATAGATATTAGCATAATTCTTTAACTGTTTACAGTAGCAATCTTGTATTGTATGTTGGTGTTTGACCAACAGGGGTGGAGTAGGGTGGGTGAAGGAATTGTTTGTTAGGTCAACTAGATAAGAAATATAGTTCCCTTTCAGTCATGTCTCTCGGTGCAACATATGCAATGGGAATTGCGCCCCCACACGATTACCTGAAGGAATACGTTCACGCCTTTACGGCAAGGGCGTCAGCGTTGCGCCAGAGGCCCCTCCCTCTGGGTATTTAAGCCACTGATACCCATCCATCTTTCTCTTATTGCCCTTCACCTCGCTTAAACCTGAACTACCTCTCTTTGCGGGACTTCTCTGTTGCTTCATTGCTCAACTAGAGGTGAGCTTGCTTCCTACACAGAGCGTACGGAGAATTATTCCTGCGTACTCGCCGGGCTAGCGAAAGCTAGTCTGGCACATTTTATCTTAACCCCAAAGTTTTTTCTTCTCCTCTCTCTGCAGACTGCTTCGCTCGACGGTGCTAACTGCGTCACACCACTACCCCTGCTAATTCATAGAGGGCTAGCCAGCGAAAGCGACACGACGGAGGAGACGTCTCAAAATAAGAGAAAAGGGATTCTGAAAGGACTCGCCCGCCTTATCTCGGACATGCCTCCGGAGAAAGGAAAGCGAAAGACAAGACTTCCAAGGAAAACCAACAGGACAGCAAGCCCAACCTCGCGCGCCTGTCCTAGCGGATGCGGCTTCTCCCTCGTAGCGACGGACACCCATGAGGCCTGTCCTGTCTGCTTGGGCATGTTACACGCAAAAATGGCGCTGGATGCGCCTGATTCTTGCCCATACTGCAGCCAGATGCTGGAGGCGGTGGAGAGGCACTGGACGGATTTTGTCGCCAAGGCCATGGGCGCCGCAGCAGCGCTAGCGGACCCAGACACCACCGAGCCCCTCACTCCCACGCCAGAGCTCGAGAACATGGCTCTAGATGACAACACATGAGTCGAATGGGGTGACAGCCCTGACGTACTGGCTCCCATGGTGGACTTAACAGTCGAATTCGACATCCGAGGCATGATGAACGAGGACGAGATCTCGATTTCAGCCTCGGGGAAATTTTCCATGGAGGACGCAGACGTCGAATACGAGGAACAGGGAGAAGACCTCTCCCGCACCCCGGTACCTGTGCTCCCAGAAACTGACTTTTCCATCCCTGCTCTGTTCGACCTGTGTCACAGAGCAGCGGACGCGTTGCACATCCCATGGCCAGAACCTCTGCCTCGTCAGCAGGTCACGAGACTGGCAGGAAACTATTTTTACTCAAAGCAGCAGGCCACCACGAGGCAAAGGATGCCCGTGTTCCCGGACTTCCTCATGGAGCTGACTCGCACCTGGGCTCAGCCCCAAGCTCCCATGCTGTTACCACACATGCAGTTTCTCGACGTGGACAAGATGGATGAGGTGGGTATAGATAACGTACCTCAAATTGAGGACACGCTGGTGTCTCACTTGGCTCCCAAGTCATCTGGGACAAAACCATCTCTCCCTAGCAAAGCCTGTCGAGCTTCAGCTTCTCTGCTCGAAAAATGCTACAGAGCTCAGGGACTCGTAGCGCGCACGATGAACGCGTCTGCGTTGATGCAGGCTTACCTGGATGAAAAACTGCAACAGCTCCAGGTAACAGCGGACAAGCAAGCTGCCGCTGACTTGCTAGATGAAGCCCGCAGGGCAACAGATTTTGTGCTCCGCATGATGGGGACAGCTGCTGTTGCTCAAGTCAGAGGGATGGCCGAAGTGGTCATCGCGATACGCCATCTGTGGATGACTTTAACTGACCTCCCCAAGGGACAAAAGGTGCCTTTTCTCCACCACTCGATAGAACCGACGGGTTTGTTTGGGAAAGCTCTGGTTCAAATTCAGACCAAGCTGGACCAGAGGCGCAAACAGGCTGAAGCTCTCTGGGTGGGCATTCCCAGGAGAAGCTTCGTCCCGCCCAGGGAGTCTGCTGGGGGCAGACCTATGCAACCTCGACACCGCTCAGCAACACGGGCCCCACCGCAAAAGCGACCAGCGTACAAGGATGAGCATCGGTAGAATCAACGCCGGGCCCACCTCGAACCGAACATGCTTGGAGCAAAAACAGGTTTGTCCCTCGCCAGGCGGTCAGACACAGGGCCTCCTCGGTAAACCGGGACACCAGACAAAAGTGTGCCTGATGAACCAGGTCCACGTATTGATTTTACACGATCACCCGCCCACATGGTACGGGGAATGATCCTTTCATGTCCAGACTTTATTTGTAGCACGGTACAAAAAGCTGGTAACTCTGTTGCATGGACAAATCGTGTTTTTCCTGCTGTGAGTGACATAAAATCAAACATGTCGTTACACTTAAGCACGAATGAAGCTAAAAAAAAAACAGCCCATCTCTGTTTTATTGACTCTCAAAAAAACAACAACAACAATCACATTAACTTCAGCAGGCCCCACACCCCACACGGAGACAGGTGAGGGGGGTCACGTCCTCAAGCCCCCACTCCGTTGTGAACCACGGGGCGGACAATACACAAACCAAGCAAACACGTGACATGTCCGCGCCCCAGGGAGGCACGCCGACAGAATCTGACGAGCCACTTTCCTGGACACCCATTCAACGACTCCCAGTAAGGGTCGGGGGCTACGGCAGAAGCCCACAGGCGACCACAGGCTTCACACGTTTACAAAGACGTTTGTGATCAAACAGCTGCGTGCGTGAACAAACCAGGGCTGAATCAGATTCCTCTTCCTTTTAATCGAAGGGAACTGAGTTTTCTGTCACCAACCAATTTAAAGTCTACCAAGCACAAAGAACCATCTCCACGTTCTCACGCTGCGGCTGTCCCCTTATCTTTGATGAGTGACACGCAATGCTCAGGCAGTGATCCTGTACCACGTGACCATACTCACTGTGCTGATTCAGCTCTGCTCTTAAACAATATCCCCCCACCAGGTGAAACACAGACCCTCTGCAGTTTGTCTGGCTCCAATGGTCTGTTGAGGCTGGAAACCAGTAAACCAGACCCATCCAGGAAACGGACTGGGGTTAGGAGATCTGCTCGTTTACAAAACTCGCAGCTCCTCAGTCACATGACCCCAAACAAAAAGAGGAAAAACAGGCATTCTATTCCACTTTTGTCTAATAATGACAACAGATTGCCTCTGCCCTAGAATACTCTTGATCAGAGTAGTATGGCGGCACATCTGCAAAAAGGCACGCTCCCTAACATTGTTGACCCTCAGGGGATCACAGAATCCAGGGCCGTTGGAGGAGAACTGGTTCCACCAACTGCCCTTCTTCAGGGACACACTATGTTACCAGAAGGAGCAGTCTCGCCGTTTAGGCTAGGAGCTGTAAAAAATTTCAGCTTGGTGACAGAAAGGAACAAACTGGTGGCATCAGGCCTGCCGGAAAATGTGGTAAAAACCATTCAACATGCCCGAGCTGTATCAACACAGTCTCTTTACGCACAAAAATGATGTATTTTTGAGGCTTGGTGCACAGAAAGAAATATTATTTCTTATTCATGTGACCTGGCTCAGCTCTTGACTTTTTTCCAGGACTTACTGGAAAAAGGTCGTTCTTTCTCAACAATTAAGGTGTTCCTATCAGCAATTTCAGCCTGTCACGAAGGCTGGGGAAACAGGACGCCTGGCGTGTATCCAATCATATTAAGATTTATGAAGGACGTGCTAAGATTGAGACCCCCCAGCAGGGTCCTGACCCCTGTTTGGGATCTTAGTCTGGTTTTGGGGGCTCTCTGTGATCCCCCATTCGAGCCATTGAACGAGATTAAGATAGACTTATTATCTTATAAGACTGCTCTACTCCTGGCACTTTGCTCGGCGAAACGCGTGGGTGATCTCCATGCCTTGTCTGTACATCCAATGTGTACCAGATTCTCCCCTGACGGGTCAAAGGTCACCTTGAGGCCTAATCCCGCATATATACCCAAGGTCTTGACTTTAAACCCTAGAAGTCTGGATTTTGATCTCTCCTCTTTTCCACCTGCTCCTGTCCTCACTCAGGAACAGGAAAGGCTGAAGGCTCTTTGCCCTGTGAGGGCTTTAAGCACTTACATGCAGAGAACAGCTGAATGGAGAAAAACAAATCAACTGTTTGTGTGCTTTGCAGCACCTGCTACCGGAAAGGCCCTCTCAAAGCACCGCCTCTCACACTGGGTGACTGAAGCCATAAAAAGGGCGTACAGTAGCAAAGGTCAACAGGTGCCCTCTGGAGTGCATGCTCACTCTACTCGAGGCTTGGCCACTTCGTGGTCACTGTTCAAGGGTGTACCAGACATTTGTGCTGCTGCGAACTGGAGCTCAATAACTAATGAATGTAAAATGGCGGCTCCGCCATTTTACATTCATTAGTTCCAGTCTCGGCAGTACCGAAATACCAGTTCATTCATTAGTTCCAGTCTCGGCAGTACCGGAAATACCGCCTCCGCGGCGGAGGCGGTATTTCCGGTTCCTGGTTCCCGCAGGAAGTTGTTCAAAAAAGCACGAAATTATTAAAAAAAAATGATAATAATGATACTTTACGTATTTATAAAGCCATTTAAAACATTCACAGCTGCAACAAAGTGCTGTACACATGAAATTAAGAACATTTAAACCCCCCCAAAAAAAAAAAAAATTTTTTTTTTTTTTTAATTTCATATTTTTATTAATTATGATAATCTCGTCAAGTCGAACGCTCGTAGGTCAGGGCGCTCGTAAGTCGGGGACCACCTGTACTCTGTTGGAGCCTAAAGTGTCGAACAACAAACAAGGACTAATTAATAACAGACAAAGACAGGAGAAATACTACAACCACACAGCAAAAGATTTAGACTGTTTCGGAGCAGGGGACAGTGTTCGAGTTCAACCATTTGAGCCTTATAAAACCTGGAGATCAGCAAAAGTGATTAGACCAGTGAGTCCCAGATCTTATGAGGTGGAGCTGGAGTCTGGTGGTGTCCTAAGAAGAAATTGTCGCCACCTCAGGCACAATTATTGCTCAACCTCAACATTAGAACAATCGGGGACAAACGCACAAACTGTGGTTGCTGATGAATGTGGTCATCAGGGTGGTGATCAGGACACTGTCACTACAAGGTCTGGTCGTCTGGTTAAGAGGCCAGCCTATTTGAGGGACTATACTACATAGTATTCTCACATAAAGTTTAACCACGTTCTATGTTTGTTTGTAGGCTTCTGTTGCACTGGGGGAAACTTTTTTTTTTGAGAAATACAGTAATTTTGATAATTTTTAATTCGATAATTTTGAATGTATTTGTATTATCAAAAGGTTATTTTACGGAAGATGCACTTGAGGTTAAATATCTATGTTTAAATCTGAATGCCCTGTAAAATATGTTTATTTTGTTTAGAGGGAAAATGAAAAAAAAAATTGCAAATTTTGGGGGGAAAAAAAAAAGAAAAGAGAAAGGATGTAACAAGTGGATTGTTTGTGAGTTTAGCCTATGTTCCCAGGGGGAATTTGGGTGTGACACAGGCTGAGAGGGCCTAGAGGAAATACACTTGTCATGTAGTTCTGCTGCTTCAATAAAGATTAAAGTAAGCTACGATACAGCTTTAACCGTCCATTCTGTATAGTTGCTAGAAGACAGAACAGAATGAAACACGAGAGACATGACTGAAAGGGAACTGAAAGTTATGCACCATAACTCATGTTCCCTGAAGGAAGGGAACGAGGTGCAACATATCTGGCCCTTTCAATGCTGAAAGCTCGGTGAAGTGCATTTTGGAGAAAGATGGATGGGCGTCAGCGGCTTAAATACCCAGAGGGCGGGGCCTCTGGCGCAACGCTGACGCCCTTGCCGTAAAGGCGTGAATGTATTCCTTCAGGTAATCGCGCGGGGGCGCAATTCCCATAGCATATGTTGCACCTCGTTCCCTTCCTTCAGGGAACATGATTTATGGTGCATAACTTTCAGTTTTCTTTTAATAAATATTCTTCAATGAATAATCAAAAGAGAGTTTTTGCATTGATTCTGTCAATTTTGTCTAGTCTACCTGTACCTTTACCAGTCACGAGGTTTTTAATGTTCAAGTACTGTACTTTTTTTGACAAGAAAGTCCATAAATTAGAGTTTTCACACATAACATAATGTGGTTCATGACTCAAAATGACATTACAGTAATGAAAAAGGGGGGTTATTTTATGTATGTGTTACCTCAGCTTGCAATTTACATATGATGGTGCGTGACTCCTGTTATAAATCCACACGCTCACACAGTCTGGTTCATTGAATTGATAAAGCTTCTCGGATGAGAAGCGAAACGTCTTCTGTTACAAATAAAGTCCAGTTGATCTTGAATTGAACGCCTTTTTGAGTTATTTTAAAAATTATAGCACAGGTAGTCTTTTACCCAGAACAAAATAACTTAACAATTGCCATTTATATTTGCCAGACTGATACATTTCTGATTTAAATAACTTTAATATATTTAAAGAGATTATATTTGAAAAATTTCAACTCAAATAGACATTTAATATGTTTTATTTTTCATATAAGATCCTTTATTTTTCATTCAACGTTTATTTATACAGGTTAATCCCAATGAGCCTAAGGGACTCATTTACAAGAGAGACCTGAAACTGAATAACATTCATCACATTCCAGTTACCTCCATATACGGTTCCAAATTTAAACAAACATAGATCACACAAATAGCCTAAACCTTGTTTATGAGCTATAGTCCAGTTAACTGAAATGTGCAGATATTTTTGATAAACTACAAACTCTTGAACCTAACAGTCTCACAGAAAGAACGTTGTGAGATTAAAATAATAATAAAAAAGAAACAGGGACGGACATTGTTATAATCTTGGGCATACGAATAAACATATTTAAATGTTAATATTGTTTAATTGAAAAACTAAAGCAGTAGAAACCAATTTATACAGCGAGAGTTAATCAAACAGGACCTCTCTGCTAGTGGATGTTTGGCTGTGTGCACAAGTTGGATGTGTGTTTATGCCAATGACGTTAGTCTGAACACATTAACATTTAATAGCCTATATGCCACGGGGGGGCGTGACGTACTTCCGGCAAAATCGAACACCTACCCGCCACTTCCGGTTCCCATCCACCTCCGCTGTTGTCAGCGTTAGCTCCTAGTAGCCTACCATAACAACGAGCCGAAACGGGAAGCGGCCGCGCGCTACCGGCACTACACGTGAGTACCGTTGTGTCCGCCCACCGGTGGGAACAGCTGTTCCGCGGGGGGGTTTCGGCGAACATTTATCGCGGCTATCCGTAGGGGGAACGTCGCCATAATTTTATATGGTTTTATATGTGTATAGAGTTGTTATTGGTGTGTATGCTGATGTTTTATTAATTGTATTTAGTCATTTATGTTCGTGTCTTTCCCGCTAACCGGAAGTGCGCCGACTGTGTAATGACTGCGGAGGTGCTGAAACGGAAACCCGTGGCATATAGGCTATTCAAAGGTAAATTTTAGACAGGTCACAGCAATGTTTTTTGGCATTTGTCTCTCTCTTTTCACACATAATTGATAATGTGGGAACATGTACGGATGTTTATTAATCTTTTACATGCCATGATGTTTATTGTTGGGCATGTGGTTCTGTTGGAAGGACTGGCTGCCCTCCTTGGATACTGGCAGGAGAAACACTGAATATCATAAAGATTGATTTAGACTGCCATAAATCATCGGCTGGGACGTTCCCAGTGCCATGCATTCATGCTTGGCATGCCAAGGTAATCTGGTCAATCTGATGGACTGTCACAGCTGAAGATAGTGGATGCTAAAACAAATGATAATTACTCATCATTCCCATTCAACAATAATGATGCAATCACATGCTTTTACAATACAGTAAAGTGCAGGCCTAAAAAGTGTGTGAAATTTAAAGCTGCTATTCTGATACATGCTCAATAATCCAGGTAGAAAAATCTAAAAAAGGTAAGTCTGGTCCTCTGGACATTCAAAAAATAAAACAAAACAAAGCAAAAAAAATAATAAAAAAAAATAAAAAAAATTGTATTTTTTTTTTTTTTTGCTTTGTTTTGTTTTATTTTTTGAATGTCCAGAGGACCAGACTTACCTTTTTTAGATTAAAGCTGCTATATGTAACTTTTCTAACAATATATTTTTAACATATTTCTTCACTCTGTCACTAGATTGATGTTAGAGAGGTAATCTCTGAAAAAAACAAAAAAAAAATATTGTCCCCTTGCTTCTCCAGGTGGTAAATAAGCATTTCTAAAAAGAAAAAGTGACCCGCCATTTTCCAGCCAATAAAAACAAAGTTTGTAACCAGCCAATAAAAACCGAGCTTGAATTTGAATCAGCCAATAAAAACAGAGCTTGAATTTGAATTTCAACAGACCACAAGGGGGCAGAGCCATATATGGCTCTGAGGGGGAGGGATCAGAATGCTTTGCTTGTTGAAATTTTTTCTAAGTGCTGATGTTCTACAGAAACTGCAGACTTCACCTTTAAAGTGTCAGGAACTAATCCCTGAGTTTGATGTCCATTAGCTGGTGCAACCTTTTAAAAGGTAATTGTAAAGATAAACTATGCCCTCCTGCCTAATGCCGTCAAAAATAAGAAACTGATTTCGTCTTTTAGAAGCTACTTAAAAATGTTTGTTTGAAAATTTTCTTTTAATCAGAGTGAGTTTTGGTAACTGTGTTAGGGACTACACAACATTTCTCTTTGCTTGCAACTTTTGCTTTGCCAGTTTGCATCATACAGTCTAATTCCCTGACAGAAAGGCAAATGAATCTGTGCAAATGACAATACCTTTTCTACTTACAGAAAACATTTGCTTGGCAAGTGTCATTGGCAAAGAAATGACCTCAGTGAATTCTCTCCAGTTTTTGAAAAGACATGTTGTACAGGAACAACCTGAGCACCATCAAACTGGTTGATCTACCGGTACTATGAATTAAATTAAATTCTATTCAGTGTATTTATATAGTGCCGAATCACAAACACATCGCCTCCGGGGACTGAACAGAAATATTCATATATAAAATAATTATTTAATATTATTTATCTGAGGAGCAGACTGCTTTGAGTTTAACTTCATCACAGAAATTTCATCTTGGGCAATCATGAAGGTGACAGTGGAAAGGAAAAACTCCCTCAAGAGGAAGAACCCTTTAGCAGAACCAGGCTCAGGACAAGCGGCCATCTGCTTCGACTGGCTGGGTTCGTAGGCACAGATACACAATGGCAGGTCAAGAATCACATGCTAAGATAGATATACTGTACAGTATATGTAGTATGAAATGAAAACAATTCGATTTTAGCAAATCATTTAAGGAAATGACGTCAATTTGTCCTCTAGTAGTCTAAGCCTAAGGCAGCATAAGAAGCCAACCCTAACTATAGGATTTATGAAAAGTGAAAGTCTTAAGTCCAGTCTTAAACTGGACAATGTGTCAACCTCATGGACAGAATCTGGAAGTTGGTTCCACAAGAGAGGAGCCTGATAACTGAAAGATCTTCCTTCCATTCTGTTTTTGGAAACTCTAGGAGCCACGAGTAAGCCTGCAGTCTGAGAGCGAAGTGCTCTGTTAGGAAAATATGCAACAATAAGAACTGTAATATAAGATGGAGCTAGGTTGTTGAGAGCTTTGTAAGTTAGAAGTAATATTTTGAATTCAATTCTGGACTTGATAGGGAGCCAATGGAGAGAAACTAAAACTGGAGAGATATGATTTATCCTACTAACTCCAGTTAAGACTCAGGTAGCAGCATTTTGGATCAACTGAAGACTTCAAAAAAAGTATTTGGACACCCAGATAATAAACCATTGGAATAGTCCAGTCTAGACATCTATGAGAAGGTACTGTTTATAAGAATGAGTTTGTTGCAGCTCCTCAGACTGAAGAAGTATTTTGGACAAAAGACGAAAAGTTTAAAAAAGAAGAATCCATCCAGAGGACCTGACTTGACTTTGTTAGAATTTCTATTTGGATTATTGAGCATGAATCAGGATATTAACCAGTTTAGCACATTCAAATCACACAAAAAACATTTTTTGTTTGTTATAATGCTATGCAATAATGAAATGTGCAAATATGTATGACAACCTGCAAATATGCAAAGCTGAGACTTTCACACAGATAGCACCGTGACTTTAAA